>RJWM01020785.1:0-36445 GCA_004363535.1 Dasyprocta punctata | reverse complement strand
TGAGCTTAAATGAGATACAAATAACTCATGGAATTAAAAAAGACAATGTAAAAATATGAGCAACTACTTTAGTAAGGAATTAGAGATTATGAAGATGAATTAAGCAGAAATTCCAGAAATGAAAAACATAATTGAAAGACATCAGAATAGACATGCTCTATCAGAGGAGAGGATATCAGTACTTGAGGATAAGAATGATGTAGTAGATCACTTACTCAATGATAAGCAAAAAAACAAAAAAACAAAAAAAAACAAAAAACAAAAAACCCAAAAAACAAAACAAAACAAAAACAAAAACCAGAAACTACAGAAGCTTGATTCAAGAGTTCCTAAATGACTCTTAAGGAGCAAAACTAAGAAATATGGGTATCAAAGATGGACTGGAGAAAGAAACTAAAAGTATAAAAAAATTTCTTCACTGAAATCATTGCAGAAAACTTTCCAGATCTAGCAATAGAAATGGAAAATCAGAATAATGAGGCATTAAGAACCACAAATAGACATGATGAGAAAATAACCTCCCCACATCATAGTTAAACCTCAGAAAGTCAGAAAAAGAGAGAATATTAAAGGCATTAGAGACCATGTCAAGTAATTTACAAACACAAACCTATTAGAAAAACAGATTTCTCAACACAAACCTTAAAGGCCATGAGAGCGTTAAAGGTTTTCAAGCCTCAAAAGAAAGTATTGCCAATTCAGATTACTATATCCAACAAAATTATCCTTCAAAATTGATGAAAAATAAACATTTTCCATAATGGAGAATCTAAAGACATTCATGACCACCAAACCAGCATTTCAGAAAATACTTGAAGAATTCTAAACAGAGACAGTGAAACCAGCATTACTCAAGAATCTAAAGGAAAGAATACATCTAACTAGAAGAATAATTACATAAAGGAAAATAAAAAAGAATCAGCACTGAAAAAAAGAATGCAATAACAGGAATCAGTAGATTTCTTTCAATATTAACAATCAATGTAAATTATCTTAACTTCCCAATTAAAAGATACAGACTTGCAGATTGGTACAAAAAATAAAACCCAACTAACTACATGTTGTCTGCAAGAGACACATCTTCTCCATAAACAAACACATAGGCAAAGTGAAAGGACTGAAAACGATACTCCACGCAACCAGAGCCTCAAAGCAAGTGGAAGTAGCTATCCTAATTTCAGGAATAGTGGATTTCAAGCTAAAACTAATCAGAAGAGAGAAAGGTTACTACACATTGGTAAAAGGAACAGCTGAACAGAGGCAGCGATTATAAATATATATGCTCCAAATGTCTGCACAATCAATTTCATCAAACAAAAACTATTGAACATAAAAAGACAAATAGATATCAATACAATCATAGTGGGGCACTTCAATTCCCATTCTCACAAAGAGACAGATCTAATAAACAAACTCAGCAAAGAAATATCAGTTGTACCACTGAACAAATGGATTTAAAAGATACCTATAGAGTATTTTATCTTGCAACAGCAGAAATATACATTCTTCTCAGCAGGCCACAGAATATTTTTCCAAACATACCATATATTAGACCATGAAACATTTTAAATAAATCCAAAAGAACTGAAATAATCTCTTACATCCTATTAGGTCACAAAGGAATGAAACTAGAAATCAACAAAGAAACAAACCACAGAAGCTATGCAAACACATGGAGATTATATAATACGTTTTTGAATAATCAATAGGTCAAGAAGAAATTAGAGAAGAAAACAAAAAGTTGTTAGAATTAAGAGACCATGACAGTACAATATACGAAAACTTGTGGGACATAATGAAAGTAATAAGAGAAAAGTTTAAAGCTGTGAATGCCTACACTAGAAAAACAGAACAATCCCAAATAAATAACTGATAGTGAATCTCATGGTCCTAGAAAGTCAAAAACAATTCAAATCTAAAATTAGTAGAAGAAAAATAATGACAAAGAGTAGAGTGGAAATCACTGAAAGTAATACTAAAAGAAATACAAAGAATCAAATGAATAAGAATTGGTTCTTTGAAAAGATAAATGAGATCGTTAATCCCTTAGCCAAACTTACCAAAAGAGGAAAGAAAAGATCCATGTCAGTGTAATTAGAAATGAAAAAGGTAAAATCACAATGGACATTGTTGAAATACAAAGGATTATAAGAAACTTTGGAAAACATATATTCCAAAAAAATGGGTCATCTAGATGAAACAGACAAATTCCTAAACACACATGACTTACCAAATTGAAGATATAAAAACTCTAATAGATCAATAACAGGCAATGAAATAGAAGCAGTATTAAAAACTCTACCAAGAAAAATCAGGGATTCAATGAATTTACCACTGAATTCTACCAGAACATCAGAGAAGAACTAACACTGATATTTCTTAAACTATTCCATTAAATTGAAATGAATTAAACACTGCCAAATTACATCTTTAAAACCTGCACTACCCTTATACTAAAACCATAAAAGGACTCAACAAAAAACAGAAAACTAACAACCAATTTCCTTAATGAACATACATACAAAACTCATCCACAAGATACTTGCAAACAGGATAAAACAAATCATTTAAAAGATCATACATCGTGATCAAGTCAGTTTCAATCTAGGGACTCAAGGATGCCACAGCATACATAAATTAACAAATGTCATATACCACATAAACAAAAGTAAAAGTGCCAGTTTTTTCAGCACCATTTGTTGAAGAGCCTATGTTTCTTCCAAAGCATATATTTGGCCCCTTTGTCAAACATGAGGTGGCTAAGTGTGTTTGTAATTGTGGCTGTATCTTCTAATCTATTCCATTGATCTTCAGGTCAGTTTTGATTCCAGTACCATGCTCATTTTATCACAGTAGCTTTGTAATATAGTTTGAAGTCAGGGACTGTGATACCTCCTGCCTTCCCTTTGTTGCCTAGAATTGCCTTTGCTATTCTAGGTCTTTTCTGGTTCCAGATGAATTTCAGGAATGCTTTCTCTAGCTCTGTGAGGTAGGCAAGTGGTATTTTGTTTGGGATTGCATTAAATCTGTATAATAATTTTGGGAGAATGGCCATTTTCACGATGTTTGTTCTTCCTATCCATGAACAGGGAATATCTTTCCATTTTCTGAAATCTTCTTCGATTTCCTTCTTTAGAGTGATGTAATTTTCACTGTATAGATCTTTTACTTCCTTTGTTAGATTGATTCCTGGCTTTCTATTTGCCGTAAACTAAAACTAGATTCATGCCTATCACCATGCACTAAAATAAAGTCAAAATGGATCAAAGATCTGAATATTAAAACAGAGACACTAAACTTACTAGAAAACAGAGTAGGTAAAAATCTTGATGATATAGTAGTACGCAGAAAGTTCATGAACAAAAATCAAATTGCACGGGAAACACTTCCCAGAATCAACAACTGGGATCTCATCTTACTAAAAAGTTTTTGCATGTCAAAGGAAATCTCCAACAGAGTAAAAAGAAAACCCACAAATTGGGAAAATATCTTAGCCAATTGTCCCTCTGACAAAGGACTTCTATATAAAACATATAAAGAATTAAAAGAAATCAGGCCCCTAAAATTCAAGGACCCAATCCAAAAATGGGCATCTGAGATGAATATACACTTCTCAGAGAAAGAAATAACAAATAGCAAATAAATATATGAAAAAATGTTCAACATCAATGGTCATTTGGGAAATGCAAATTAAAACAACACTGAAATTCCATCTCACTCCAGAAAGAATGGCCAAGTTTAAAAAATCACGCAACAACAAATGCTGGAGGGGCTGTGGGGAAAAAGGAACTCTTCTCCACTGTTGGTGGGAGTGTAGACTGTTGGAACCACTGTGGAAGTCAGTGTGGAGATTCCTCAAGAAGCTAGGATTAGAGATCCCATTCAACCCAGCTATCCCTCTTCTGGGCATTTTCCCAGAAGAATTGAAAACATCATACCACAGTGACATCTGTGCACCCATGTTTATAGCAACACAATTTGTAATAGCCAGATCTTGGAAACAACCCAAGTGCCCATCAATCAAAGAATGGATAAAAAAGATGTGGTATTTTTACACAGTGGAGTACTACTCAGCTATTAAGATTGCATTGAGACTTTTATAAGTAAATAGTCACGACTTGAGACCATACTCATAAGTGAAATATATCAAACTCACATGTGTAAATACCGTATTGTCTCCCTAGTGTAAGAAACTGAAAAAGTATATATGATCCAAAATCTATAATAAATACTATGTAAGGGTAAAAAACAGCAAAAGTAACTGGGAAGGGAAAAGGGGGAAAGAGGGAAGGGAAAAGGAAAAGATATAAACCTGTATATATGTATGTGTAAGATAGCTAAAACGAAAACACTGCTGAATGTATTCGTTATTGAGAAAGAACAATTAACACTCATATGATTAGATCAATTTTACGTGTCTATATCTGTTAATGTAAACAACCACTTTAAAGATAACGATACGCAATATTGCAACCATTGTCAAATTTCTATCATCCTGTTTTGTAAACCTGTAATGTTACTGTTGCGTGTTTACTGCAGTCGTTTGTCTGTCTGTTTTGTTTTTTGTCTGTTATATGTCTTTTTTTTCCGCTTAAATAAACAAACAAAAAAGTAAAAATGAAAACAACAATATCATATCAGTAGATATAGGAAAAAGCCTTTGACAAAATCCAGAAACCTCTCAGAAAACAAAACAAAACAAACAACAATAACAACAACAACAACAACAACAAAGAAAAACAATGATGAAAATAGGTATAGAAAGGCCCTACCTCAAACCACTAAAAACTCAAGTCAGGAGATTGCCTAGACTGGAGGATATAAATTGGTTGTGGGAAACAAGGTTAAAATTAACATTTTACACTATTAAAAATAAAATCAGCACCTGCAAAAATAAGATATATTCTAATAATTGAAATTCTTGGAATATTTTAACAAATGATTTTGACTTTTCATTTCTCTGGACTAGAAGTACAGGTTTCACCTTTATGGGTAGATTGATCAAATTTTTATGCCACAGTTTTGATTAAAAAATCCTTATTAGTTATAGAGTCATATGAAATAGATGTATGGTTTTCTCTATGTGTAGCACAGTTGTTTATGGATTTCACAGCATTATTTTTTTCTTCTACCAAAAGAAATTACTTTTATGTCTAAGTTAATTTTTGAAAACATGTTCAACTCTACAACCAGCTTAGATGTCCTTGGAAAATTTATGCCTTTCCACAATATTATAGATGACAATGAGGTCATTTTACAATTGCTTCTTTTCTGAAAAACACAGCTGGCTCTGTTTGGTTAGCAATATTCTCATTGCTGCATTTCCTGAGTCACCAGAATATTTTAATTGACCTCTTCAGAACAGATCGTATCTATGTAATACCCTTCCACAATAAAACATCTATAATCAAATGACTACAATAGCCATTGAGTGCTATGCCCTCTCTTCTGGAAGAGGATCATTTTATTTCATATCTATTCAATCACTATATTACTTCACTGGAACTTTAAAGTCCAGATTTTCTCAAATCAAGCATGTGCAATGTTTTATTTTTGTCCTCCAACCACTTCTTTCTAAGAGTTTCACATTGTGGCAGAATTTTTGTGATTTGTAAATATCACAAAATTTACAAATTAGTTGGCATATATGTATAGTTTTCTGGGATTTTTTTTTGTTTGTTTTTATTGTTAAGCATCACCTAAGCCTTTTCTTTTTAAGTAAACTTATACATTTTACTGAGCAACCTATAATATATATTTAAGGATGTGCCAAACACAGACAAATAGAATGTGAAGGCCTTTCAAAATAATCTCTCCTGGTATTCATATTTTTTCTCCATAAAAAAGAAAAACATAATTAAAATTTACTTCAACATATGAAATTTTAATTAAGAATTAGTTCTCTCTGCTAAACTGTAAGTTCCCAAAGGGTGGACCATGTGTTTTCTTACGCTACCTCCTTAAGTATGTAGCACATCCTGGCTCATAGCAGGTGCTATGAGAGTTAGTAATCTGCCTTTCAGTTGCAAGTCCATTCTTCCTTCTCTGCTCCAAGATAAGAGAGCTGGACCCTGCAAATAAAAGCCTTTTGCCATCTGGCACTAAGTTCATCTTTGTCAGTGCAGGCGAGAGAGTGATGGTGAAGGAAGTGCTTTGTAGCCCAGCTCTGGTGCTTTTCTTGCCAGCATCCTGTAGTTCAGTTTCTCAACTGTCCAACTTTCTCAGGACAAACAGCCTTTCTAGAGCCCAGAAACTGCAAAATGACTGACTTCTCCAGTCTCTGGGTCTTACAGTTGTTGCCATCAGTAGGGCCCTGCAGTCAGCAATTTCCCCCAGGACTACCTCAGGTGGCTATGAGGTGGAATGCCCTGGTGAGACAACTGCTTGTGAACAGCTTCCCTTGTACCTTTTCTGGTGTCTTTGTGAAAACATATGAAGCATCGTAATTGTTTCCACTTCTCCCCTAAACCCCACCAGACAACTATCTCTTGTACCTCGGAGACAGATTTCCAAAATGTTCCGTTAGGATGACACCATAGGGACTTTTGTGCTATCCAGTGAGTCAAACTTACATACTTTCCTTTAGGTCTAGATCTCAGTCATGGAGGGCCATTCCTTGGAAACCTTACTTTAAGTCCAAGTATAGTGGTTATCTTATGTTATTTAGAATTTCTTTAGTCTTACTAGCCAATACTTCATCAAGGCATTTACAGTTAATCATTCTTTATATTAAACTCTTGCTGTTCAATTTATTATGTAGTTTCAGAAACTACATAATAAAAATCTGCTTGGACTTTTGACTGATAAAGTGCTTAATAAATATCCTTTGAAGAGAAATTAGAAAGAAGAAATACAAAAGGAGGGGTAGGAAGAGAGAGACAAAGAGAAAGGTATTTAATTAGTATGTCCTCCAAAGTTATGTGTTTATTTGCTGTCATTATTTGGAACTAAAATTTTTAAAAAGACACATTGAATTTTGCTTGAATATTATCTGGTGGCACTGAATTCTTTTTCATTAATTCATTCACTGTATTCACCTATTGGCTTAAATTTTGAGCATCTATTTTTTGCCAAGCATTTGCTGACAGGTTTCTGGAGATAATGAGAGTTCGCAAGTTGACAAAAACCATTAGAAACATCCTTGAGCTTGGAGGGAACTGTTTGTTTCATGCTCCAAAAAGAAAACAACTTCCAACCCATACTGATTTATCCTGCAAAATTATCTTTCAAAGGTGATGGAGAAATGAGATATCTCCAAAATAAACAGCACTTAATGAAACTCATAACCACCAAATAGACACTCCAAAAATATCCTCAAAGATATCCTGGAAAGAGACAATGAAGCTAACAACCCAAAACATCCAATAGAACAAACAGGCATAGAAGGACTTTATTTTCATCTGATAAAAGCCATTTATGAACAACAAAATTCCAACATCATTTAAAAAAAAAACCGAACACCTTCCCTCTAAAATCAGATAAGACGATGTCCACTATCACCACTCTTACAACATAGTCTTCGAAGCATTAGCCAAAGCAATTAGGTGAAAGGAATTAAATGGCTACATAAAGGACAGGATGAAATCCAAGTACCATTATTTGCAGATGACATGATCCTTTACTTACATGACCTAAAAAATTCTACCTAAGTACTCCTAAAATCAATAACCAAATTTAGTAATGTAGCAGAATACAACATAAACACACAAAAATCGATAGTGCTCCTACACATTAATAATGAATTCACTGAGGAAGAAATTAGGGAAACAATACCATTCACAATATCATCAAAAAAAAATTAAATACCTAGGAATTAACCTAACCAAAGAAATGAAAGTCCCTTACCACAAAAACTATATCACTCTGAAAGATGTAATCTAAAAGGATATTAGAAAATGTGTCTGCGTTTTCTAATCTGTTCCACTGATTCTCAGGTCTGTTTTTTTGCCAGCACCATGCTAATTTTATCACTGTAGCTTTGTAGTATAATTTCAAGTTTTGTAGTATAATTTGCCTTTGTTGTACAGAATTATGTTTGCTATTCTAGGCCTCTTCTGTTTCCAAATGAATTTTAGAAATGTTTTCTCTAGTTCTGTGAGATATGAAAATGGCATTTTGATCAGGATTGCATTAAATAAGTGTAACACTTTTGGGAGTATGGTCATTGTCTTTGGCTCTGTTGAGATGGTGTTTTACATTTATTGATTTGAGTATGTCGAAGCACACTTGCATCCCTGGAGTGAATGCTACTTGGTCATGATGTACAATCTTGTTGATGACTTGCTACAGATTGGAAGATGCAGACATAAGTCCAGACACACTCAGCCACCTTATTTTTGACAGGGGCCAAACATTTTCACTGGAAGATAGACTCTTTAATAAATGGTACTAGAAAAACTGACTTTTCACATGCCAAAGACTAACTCTAGACCTATGTCTATCACCATGCACTAAACTAAAATAAAAATAGATTAAATATCTGAACACTGAAGCTGAAACACTGAATTTACTGAAAGAGAAAGCAGATAGAAATTTACGACACAATACCACCTCTGAGCACTGGGAAAGGTTAACGCCAAAGCAGCTGAATTCCAGAAAAGTGCTCAGCTACACAGCTAAATCTCTGTTAATCTCTCCTGTTGGCATCAAACAAACTACCTTACCTGTAAGAGTGGACACAAACTAGATGACTAAGAATATTCCACAGAGGCCTCTGGTCTTCTAGGTGGTATTATAATTATTCTTGTCTCAACAGCTACCCATTTCTTTAAAAAATGTGTATAAGAGCTAATGGACAGAAGGAACAAAATTTGAATAAATGTTCTGTTAGATTTAAAGTGTTCAGACTCTGTTTTACAGCTTACCAGAGAATAACAAATCTAGTTCAGTTCAGGGGATTTAATTCACATCTCATTAACTAAGTTAGCAAAATTCAACATTAGCCTTGAAAGACTAATTTGATTAAAGAACTCCTGGACATTACTTTTCCTGGAAAAATCAAGTTAATTTTAATGGAAGTAATAATGTCTCCCTGGCAGGTTACTGTGAAAATCAAATAACTAGCTAGAATATTCTGGATGTTTTATAAAGTGTTAATGGAGGCTTATTTCTTTGTTGCAGTTTCTGGGTTCCACCTCTGATTTTTTCCCTCTACATCTTTCTCAAAGTTCTTAACTGACAAGGTGAGGGGAATCCTTTAAACTTTGCCTAGCATCACCTGTTTTCAACTAGTAATTTAATTCAAAAATTAGAAAGTTACTTTGGGTCAGTAATTGTTACACAAATATACATATTTGAAACAAAGATCTACCACTGTACATTGACTTTGAAGTATCTGGCTAAGAATAAGCAAGAAAATGTTTAGATTCTTACCTACATTTAGTGGGTATATGGATTGGGAGCCACACATAAAAGCAGCTTTAGAGATTTGTTTCGGGCATTCTGACTTTAGAAGATAAAGTAAGAGCTACAACCTCTTACCCCTAAATCAAAAGAGGAGCTTCAAAGGGAACACTAGTCTTCTGAAGCTGTCTAATTACCTCCTGAAAATTTCTCAAAGGCTACCAAGCTACTAAGAAATAAACCAAATTCAAAATGTCTGTTTTGGGCATCCAGGACCTTAGAGTTTGTCAGCAGAAATACTGACATGACTATGGGTCATGCTAAAAAGAGCTAGGATATAGTTGCCTTAAGTCTTTTTTAAAAGGGCCATTGAGCATGTAGTACAATCAAACATGATTTGTATTTTATTGTGACTCTGAGTGAAGGAATTATCTTATCAGTTAGTCATCTGGATAGGTGTAGGGATCTCTATCATAGAAATTGCTATGTATGCAATCCACAAGTGGGTTAGGATTTTTAACAGACAGATATATCTAACTTTATAGAGGCAGGAAACTTCAAGTATATGTCACACAGACATGCACTCAGGTCACATTACATTTATTGGTATCTATGCTTACACCCAGTTTCAGCATAGCCTCCAGTAGGAAGCCGTGATAGACAATGGAAAACTAAAAGGACAGAAATAGTGGACAATTTTCCCCCAAGATAATATTGTGAAATAGCATTTTTAAAGATACATAAATCTTTTTACAACCAAATATATTACTCCTTATAGAACCACAGTGGAAAAAAGTATACTCGTGCCATTTTAAAAAGAGAATTTGAAAAACAAAAAGTTTAATAATTTCAAGACCACATCATATAAGAAAAGGGAAGTTAGTGTCAAAGAAAGCCATCCAATGATTATTTGCTTATGCTTCCATTAGGACAACAAATCAAACTTGTGAATACACTGAAATTGCGAAAGAAAGAAATCCTCCATCAACAATCTTTCTACTCACTAGTAACACCTGCAAATGCTCTTATACATGTTTTTTGGGTCCGGGCAAAAGCAATTTTGTTCATATGATGCATAACTTCTGTAGGAGGCCAGATACCTCTTAGAACTTGAGAATTACAAAAGCTGTATGATTTCCTACTGGGGTTGCAGGTGACAAACACCCAGTTCAAGCAAAAAGAAATTTGTGCGTTCATATATGGGTATGGAGGGAAGCTGGCCTTAGGCATATCCAGAAGCAGAACCCCAAATAACACACTTACTTCCTCCCTACAATTCTCTATTTTTCGTTTCGGCTTCTTTCTAATTGTAGGCCAGCGGGCACTGTGTGAGCGTGTGTGTGTGTGTGTGTGTGTCTGTGTGTCTGTGTGTCTGTGTGTACTGGGGAAAGGAGGTATTGATGTCATTCATATTCTTATGGCTTTGTGACTTGTCCCTTGCCTCTATTTTTTAGTACAAAAATTTAATATATTAATGTTTTTAAAGTTAAATGCCAGATACATTTTTTTCTGGTTAGTTAGAACTGACATAACTTTAAACATTCAGAGAGAGTCTATCAGGTCATCAGTCTATTCTTCCTCTTCACGTTTGGATTTCCCTGATATACATAAGGATCATCTTGCCCCCATTTTTTAAATGTGAGAGAAACAACCTGGTACATTCTACATTATGTATCAACTCTGAGTATAATTAGAGTGAGTGGAGGAGAGCTATCAAAAATGGCATCTTAAGGGCTGGGAGTTTGGCTCAGTGACTTAAGCACCTGCCCTTGCAGGTGCGAGGCTGTGAGTTCGATCCCCAGTGCTGCAAAAAAAAAAAAAAAAAAACCAACAACAACAACAACAACAAAAAAAAAAACCCAATGGCATCCTAGGAAACTGCCGCCCCACTGGCCAGAGGGGAAGTTAATCACTGGACAGGCAGCACATGCTGTGTAAAGCAGCAGGAAACAACGTAAAAATGTACTATAGCAAGACACTGGGAAATTACTGTGTTTCATAAAGAAAAATGCTAGATAAAAGCCAAAAATGTTAACACATGAAACCTTAATTAATTTTAACAAACATGTGATTGGTTATGAGAAGGAGCAAGGTACAGAATTCATTTAGATAATGCTTTGTTTGTTCTTTCTAGAAAGCCAGTATATTTTGTTTGGTACGATAAAAAGAAAAGCAACAACCTGATTAGAAGTGGTGAAGTGTATTGACTTTATTGTTGGTTATTCTAACAATCTTTGTTGCATTATTTCCACGTTTAACCACACCATTCCCAATTGAGAAAAAGGACACACACACACTGACCTCTTTCAATTTGGATCTTTATTGTATTTCTCAATGTGTTTGTTAACATCTCGGCACTCTTTGATCAAGAATATAAAGTTATTAACTTATATTTTGCCACTGTTTAGAACATTCTTAGAATCATATGTCTAAGACTGGAATGATAAGCAAGTAACTTTGAAAATACAACAGCAATCAACAAAATGTTTTTCCAGATTATAACTCTAATCTAGATACATATTACCATTATGTACCTGGTACACTATAAGAAAAGTTTTTTTTGTTTTGTTTTTTGTTTTTTAACCAGTACTGGGAGTGTATACTTTCAACCATGCATCCTGCCAGAAAGGCTGTTTAATACATTGAGTATGATATTCATAAAAACAATTCTCTTTTCCCCTGAATATTATACATGATGAGAAGTGAGTTTCATTAACAACTATCACCTAAAATATGCATAAATTTCTATACTGAATGCCAAGATAATGATATATTACACTGTAGTATACCTACATCTGTCCAGAGGCCTGTTGTCCAGTGTGCCTTCAGAGGATCTATACTTTCTCCCGTCTTATGCCCAGGATGTTTCTGAAGTGCCTTCCTGCCCCGATAACTGTCTGGTGTTGGAGGATATCCTTGAGAAAGCACTTCTTGTAAATCTACTCCACCACGTCCAGTGCCAACACTAAAAGTTCACCAATTTTTTAAATCCATGTCTTGCCCATCATGAGTTCCTCTATCCAGATAAGGCAAAATTAGAAGTACTTTAGTAAAGTAAGTAGCCTAGGCAAAAGAAAAAAAATTGTTCTGTAGAAAATCATTCAATATTTAAAATCTTTTCTGAATAGAAATGTGAGCCTAAAAAAATAAGTGTCTGTTATTTTCCTATCTTTGAATTCTGTTCTCATTGTGACTAAGGACTAACGATAAATTACTCACAGCCCTTCTTGGCCTAAGAAGAAGTACAAGTAGCCCAGTGGGCCTCAGCAACACAGAAATGATCTTAAGGATTTTTCCGGATATAAAGGAATAGAAATTGTTTTTAAAAACTTGAAAACTATTCACGTAGATCAATTAGGTTTCTAGCCCTCTTCCTTAGACTTTGGGAAAGCACAAACGGATGGATGGTTGTCCATAAAGGCAACTTCTTAGTGAGATTTTAGCACCAATCCAGAGTGTATACCTTTTTGTTTCTTCCACAAACAAGTTACCTTTTGGCCCAGAGACACTCTGCTTGTCTTCTTGGGTATCTATTTAGCTACAAAATGTATGGGAGGAAGAGGGATAGTCTAGAGAGACGGGATGTAATCACAAAATCAAAACCCTTTAATGAAAGGCAGAGACAGCTGAAGGAGAAATAATTATTAAAAAAGCATTCCTCTGAATAGCAAATTCACATGTATGTTACTTTTCTCTCAAGACTATTAAGTCATAATTTAATTATGAGGGAAAGTATATTAATGAAACTCTTGCTAGGGCCAACCTTAGTGAATACTGCATATAATTTACCATACAAGATGAAGATATGAGTACGTCCGATATGAGCACCAATGCTAAAAAGACAACCTTCTCAGCACTTATGAAACAAGATAAGCATAAATATTTTTCTTCTGTTTTCATTAAAATGTCATAACATGCTTGAGAACAAAGTCTATATGGTGTGCAAGTCCTGAAACACTAAAAGAAAACTTATCAAAAACAGCTCGTTAAATACACAGTTGTGATCCTGATGTCTTTTTAATTAAAATCTATGAGTTTAAAATGAAAAACTGGCAGCCAGAGATAAATGTCTGTTCCACATTTCAAGTTGTGATCTGCTGCATTGGGATGAGTTTTGGTGAAACCTGGTAAAAGAAAGAAAAAAAATCAAAATACAAAAAACCAACTGATACACACATCTGATTTCTAAACTTGAATGATACAGGTAATAAGCAGCCCTGCCATGAACAATGCTGTCTTAGTTGCTTTCCTCCTTGCTGGGACACAATAACTGGCAACCATAATTAAAAGGAGGAGAGGTTTATTTACTGTTCATAGTCAGTGAGGTCTAGAGCAGAGAGCCATAAAAGGAGCTAGAGAGGAGGCATACTCTTTCCCAGTGACTTCTGGATGGGTCCCCTCTTCCAATAGCACACTTAGCTGTGGAACTTGTCAACAGATGATTACACTGATGAGTATAGAGCCTCCATGATCCAATCAGCTTCCACAAGCCCTGCCTCTGTCCATATGAGGCCACTGGGGGCACAACACAGTTGCCTCACTAGACAATATTTTTCATTCTGAAACCACCAAAACACAGCTGTTCTGAGCACATCTGAGTACTCAGTTGTTCTTAACCTTCTGGCAATACACCTCCTCAATTAATGATTACTGGGGCTATCAAACAAGAAGTGGGCAGGGTAGGAGCAGAGGGAGACAAGGATTGGGTCCTGATGGGCAAGGCCTCCACTGGATGGACCACTGCTCTCCAGATTGATAACCTGAGACCTTGGTCAAGGCAGTGCAAAGCACAAGTCTCCAGATCCTCATAATGGAGGATTTGCAGTTGATGCAATCTTTGAATTACCTGGGTATTCAAAGTATTAATGAAAAGATAAATGATCAATGACAAATCTTATCAGAAATTTCAGAATCAGGAGAAAAATAATACAAAAGCAGGAAAACAATTCCAAATTATGACAAAGGATAACAGCACTAAAACTATTACATATTGATTATGTTCAGTATATACAACAGCAATCTCATTCCTGGGACTCTTGACAAAGAGAAAAATAAAAACAAGTTTTACATTTAAGTTAGGACTAATAGAAGGATAATCCTAAATGTATATGATCTGGGTTAACTGTGATAGATCATTAAAAATATAGTACCAGGTTCAGATTTTTGGGGGTTTTATTTTGCTTTGTTTTTGAGGTAAGGTCTTGCCCTGTAATCCAGGCTGGCCTTGAACTCACTGTGTAGCCTAGGCTGGTCTCAAACTCAAAGAGATTCTTCTGTTTCAGCCTGCCAAGTACAGTCAATACGGGTGTGTACTATCATACCTGGTCAAGCCATCACACCAGGCCATATTTCTTAATTTAAGATGACAGGACCCTAGCTAGGAACACTCTGGAAAGCACAGCATCAAGTATTGAAAATTAGGTGCTTTTTGATGTGACTATGGTAATGGACCATGTTAGCACTTTGCCTTCCAGGATAAACAATTAATATTTTGTAAAATTAATAAATAAACAAATGAATGCATGATTAAATAAACTTTAGACAACTAGAAGCAGAGTTCTTAGGAATGATTAGGTCAATGTTAAAAACTGAAAAAGCAGGCAATTAATTGTTTCTGATGAGAATACCTTAGGTTCATTTATAAATAATTTCTGTATTAACCCTTCACAATGTCAAGAGTTAATGATCTTTACTCCAGTTTTGTACTAAAAGTGACTAAGAATAAATAAGAATAAAGTAACATTTTCTACTAAAAGAATGAATAAAGGCGATCAGCACAGCTTAGCACTGAGTTCAGGATAAGTGAAAATGCATTCAGTCTTGCCAGTTCAAGAGCAGATGTATAATAATAGAAAAAGTAATATTCTATACACATAGACCCTCAAGTCTGCTAAGAATAATGAAGGACATATGAGCTCTTTGTATTTAAATATGTATGTCTCACAAACATTTTTTCACTGTCTTTTGTTTAATAACAGAGCATCTGTAGAAATAATTTATTGAAATGAAATTATTCTTCTTTGAAAGCAGACCATTTCCAACAGATACTTAGAGCATTTCCTTTAAAAGGAAACTGGATACCTTAAATTTCTTTAAATGAAACATCTGATCCTTTTCCTTGTCAGCCCTATTTTGAGCTTTTAATGTCATTCATATCCGCAATTTTGAAACTGACTTTTATTGGAAAAGAAGATAAAGCTTTATGAAGACTGACTTGGCTTGTCTATTTTGCAATGAAAAAGTCTATTAAGCCACCACTCCTCGCCCTGTTCCCTCAGCATCATCAGCACTGTAAGCCTGTGCAAGCCAAAGCACATCATTCTGCCAACAGGATCCACAGATTAAGTGCAGAAAATCAGCTTTAGGTGTAGGAGGTAAGCCAACAATTTGTCTTCTCAGCCACTTGACATCCCAAGAGTAGATTGCTTAATTCCAGTATAATGCCAATTCATGATAAATATTGAGAGGACAAATTTATTGAATTTGGTAAAGAATGACTGCAGCTAGTTTCTTTCAGAACGTTTCTGTTTAATTTTTTGTTGCTGGTGGCATGTGTAGGCATATTTGTGCCAGAAGAATAAGACCAAGGCCCTTAGGAGTGAGGATTGTATCAATTAGTTTTATTTTGTCATATTTCATAGCTTAGTATGCAATATTCACTGAATGTTTAATCATTATAGTTGACTAACAATTGTGGAAGCTGGTTTTACTATATAATGTTCCAATATTGATTAAATTCACTTTTTATTTTAATTTTTTAAATAAAAACTAAAAAATACTGTTTTCAAAAAGGTTCCTAGACATGCATGGTAGATTTAATATAATTTAAGCATCTATCAGAAAAGAAGTAAACAATCAACTAAATTCACTTCTCACTGAAAAGTGCTATTTTAAAGATGAAATGTCATCTTTCTTTTCCCTTTCTATTTTGGCCTATCAAGTAACACGATGGATATAAGTATAGACAAAATAAAGGAATTTGACATTTTCATTAGCTTGTCAAGATACAATATGAAGATATGTGCAATATGAGAAAGAATTATTAGTTGTCAAATATTTGGAAGACAAACTTCTCTCAAACTGTGAGGGTAATGGGAGAAAAATAAGCCTGTTTAGTTGTGAAAATGTGTGCTAGTAGCATAAAAAAGAATTCCAGAGACTATTTCAAACATAAAAAATTTTGCTTGTCACAAGAAATAAGCAAAAGAAGAACAGGCAACCCATGAAATGGAGTAAATATTTTCAAATAAGCAGAATATACAAGGAACTTCCAAAAATTCACACACAAAAAAAACCCAACCTGATTTAATAGTGGACAATTTAATAAAAATTCACCAAAGAAGATACATAAATGACTAACAGGCATATAAAAAGATGCTGAATGTGAGAAATCACAAGAGAAATGCTAGGCAAAGCACAATGAGATAGTGACTCATACCCATTAGGACTGCTACTATTAAGCAGAAAATAAGCATTGGTGAGGATGAGAAAAACTGGAATCTGGCTGGGGATTTTGCTCAGTGGTATAAGCACCTGCCTGGCAAGTGTGAGGTTGTGAGTTTGATCCCCAGTACCAAAACAAAAATAAAAACAAACAAACAAAAATCTCCAATCCTCTGTGCACAACTAGAATGTAAATCTTACAGCCATTGTAGAAAACAATATAGAGGTTACTCAAAAAATTAAAAATAGAATTACCATATGATTTAGCAATTCTACTTTTGAGTACATATTCAAAAATTTAGAAGCATGACGTATTTATACAATCATGTTCATAGCATCACTATTCACAATGGTCGAGAGGTGAAGTAACCCAGATGTCCATTAACAGATAAAAACTATAAAATACTAATGGAAGAAATTAGAGTGGACACGAAAAAGTGGTACTCATAAGATTGGGAGAATCAATATCAAAGTGATCTACACATTAAGTACAATCGCTATCAAAATACCAATATCTTGCCGGGCATGGTGGTGCTCGCCTTTAATCCCAGCACTCACGAGGCTGAGGTAGGTGGAGCGTTGTGAGTTCGAGGCCGGCTTGGGCTACAACGCGAGCACAAGGCCGACCTGAGCTACACAGTGCGATCCTGCCTCAAAAAACTAGGGCTGGGAGTTTGGCTCAGTGGCTTAAGCGCCTGTCTGGCAGGTGCAAGGCTGTGAGTTCAATCCCCAGTGCCGCCAAAAAAAAAAAAAAAAAAAAAAAAAAAAAAAAAAAAAAAAAAAAAAAAAAAAAAAAAAAAAAAAAAAAAAAAAAAAAAACCACCAATATCTTGGTAGAACTAGAAAAAAAATCCTAAAATTCGTATGGAACCACCAAAACAAAACAAAACAATGACCTTTAATAGCCAAAGTCACATTAAACAAAAAGAACAAAACAGGAAGTATTAATCTACCCAACTTCAGAATATACCACAAAGCTAACATATTCAAAACAGCACAACAATGGCATAAAACAGGAGCATGGACTAATGCACCAGAATGGAGATCCTAAAAGTAAATCCATGCAGTATAAAACATGTGCAAGTCTTCTAGTAGCTTTAGTGTTTCTATTTTATTATTTAGATCTTTGATCCATTTCGTTTAGTGCATGGTGATAGACATTGGTCTAGTTTCAGTCTTAATGTTGGTGGGACTGTGGGGAAAAAGGAATACTTCTCCACTGCTGGTTCGAGTGTAGACTGGTGCAACCACTGTGGAAATCAGTGTGGAGATTCCTCAAAAAACTAGGATTGGAAGTCTCATTCAATCCAGCTATTTCTCTTCTGGGTATTTTACCAGAAAAATTGAAAATGTCATGTCACAGCGATATACGTGCACCCATGTTTATAGAAACACAACTTGTAATAGCTAAATCTTGGAAACAACCCAAATGCCCATCAACCTCAGAATGGACAAAAAAGATGTGGTATTTTTATACAATGGAATATTATTCAGCTACAAAAATGATAATTTTGAGGCTTTTGTAGGTAAATGGAGGCAACTTGAGACCATACTTATAAGTGAAATAAATAAAACTCACATTTACAAATATCATATTGTATCTCTAGTGTAAAAAAAATAAAAAACTGAAAGAGTAATAAGATCCAAAATGTGCAATAAATATTGTAATAATGAAAGGGAAAGAAAGTTCTCAAAAGGAAAGAACAACTGGGATAGGGGAAAGGAGAAAGTAAAAGATTATATGCATGTAGGTATACATATATAAATGTATGTATGCATATCTATGCAAAATAGGTAAATATACTACTAATCTCTTAGTTCATCAAAAAGAACAGCTTGTGCTGTCATTGTTTGATTGTCTGATCATTTTTTATGCCTAGATCTTGTAACCTGAACAACTGCTTCTATGATAACAATATGCAGGCTGGGAGTTTGGCTCAGTGGCTTAAGCACCTGTCTGGCAGGCGTGAGGCTGTGAGTTCGATACCCAGTGCCACAAAAAAAAAATTTCTTAAGATAACAATATGCAATATATTAACTAGTGTCAATTTCCTACTATTTGAAATTCTGTATCATGTGTATCCTTTTTTCTGTTTTGCTTTTTAAAAGAAAAAAAAATAAAAAAAAAAAAATAAAAAACATGTGCATGGACCAGTGGACCAGAATGGAGATCCTAAAACTAAATCTATCCCTCTACAGTCAGTTGATTTTTGAACTAAGGTGTTAAGAATATGCATTAGAAAAAAGTCAATATTCTCAATAAATGTTGCTGGGAGAATTATACTGGGAGAAATATATTTACATATATTTACATTACATTAAAAGAATGAAACTGAACCCCTATAACTGGACTTCTCAACCTATCATAAAACTCCTTTTGACCTGATTAAAGATGTGTCAAAGCACAAACGTATGCAGCTGTGTTTGTAAAAGCTATGTACACAACTACTATAAAAAACATGCTTCAGGACATTGGAATGGTCAAAGATTTTTAAAAAATTTCTGGATAAGACTCCAAAAGCACAGGACACAAAACCAGAGGTAGACAGATGAAGGTACAACAAACCAAAACCTTTCTTCTATACAGCAAAGAAATCAAGAGTGAAGACAACCCTGCATAATGGGAGAAAATATTTGTAAACTACATACCTGACAAAAGTTTACTATTCAGGATATATAGAACTCAACTCAATAGAAACAGAGAGAAACAAAAAACCTGAATAATCCAAATAAAATAGGCAGTAGACTTAAATAGACATTTCTTGAAGTAAGATGTGCAAATGGTTAAAAGTGTACGAACAATGTTCAACATAATAATCAAAGAAATACAAATCAAAATCACAATGAAACAGCCTCTCACTCCGGTTATTATCAGAAAAAAAATCAGCCTTTTGGCTATGATCAAGTGTGAAAAGACAAAAGATAATAAGTGCTGGTAAAAATGTAGAGGAAAAAGAACACTATTCATGGTAATAAAAATTAGTATAGCCACTGTGGAAAACAGTATGTAGGTGCCTCAAAAACTGAGAATTACCATATGATCCAAAAATTCCACAGAGCCAAAGGAAATGGAATCAGTCACGGGAGAGTTATCTGTATTCCCATATACATAGCAGCACTATTCATAATGGTCAAGAAATAGAAACAAGCTAAGCATTCATCAACTGATGAATAAAGAAAATGTGGTACACAGATACAGTAGAATATTACTTAGCTATAAAAAATAATGAATTCCTTTCATTTGCCAGGGATTTAGCTCAGTGGTGTAAGTGCCTGCCTGGCAGGTGCCAGATTGTGAGTTCGATCTCCGGTACCAAAAAAAGAAAAAAGAAAAAAAGAAAAGAAGAAAAAAGAATATATAGATGAAAATAGAGGTCAGTGTGTTGAGTAACATAAGCCAGGCACAGAAAGACATGTTCTGCATAATTGTAGAAGTTGAGAGAGAGTTGTGTTCCCTCAGAGCTGGGGAAGAAGATGGAGGAGGGAGGGATAGGGAGAGGTTAATCAGTGGGTATTGCATTACACTTAGATAGCAATAAGAGGTTCTCTTATGTTCTTGCACAGTCAGGTGACCATGGATAATAATAAGGAAACATTCATTTCAAAAACCTGCAAGAAAGGATTTTGAATGTTTCCATCATAAAGAAATAATAAAAAATCAAAGAGACAGATTTACTCTGATTTGAGCATTACACAATGTATATATATATTGAAACATCACATAGTACCCCATAAATATATACAATTTTTATGTATCCGGTAAAATTAACAATAAAAGAAGGAATAGTATTAGAATACAAGAGGGACCACAGAGATATTTTTCAAGATATGAAGATATGGAAAATGGCACTTTTTATGTGAAAATAAAGCAAAAACAGTAAAAACTCATCCTTTTGATTGCTGATTTACTGGCATGTGTAACAAAGAACTAGATAATGAGGGTGTTTGTTTTGTATTCTCTTTTGCAGCAGACAACTGAAAATTTTACGGATCTCAGAGATATTACCTGACAAACAGGGTAAGCCTTTCACACACAAAAAAACAAAAGTAAAAACCAGCTGATTAAGATTAATTTGTTTTATCATTAGAGTAAGAAATCCTAAAGTATAAATAACATCCCTCCTCAAGGATACTGAAAGGCTAATAAAATATGTGCTTTTCAGGCAAGATATTACTAGTCAGTTTCTTTTTTCCAAAGCTAAATTCAGAAAAGGTTAATAGACAAAGACCTAGGTATAGTACCACGAACAGTTATTATGTGGATAATGAATTATGCCACAAAATTGTTTTAAAGAAATCTGTTATGCACTGATAGGTACAAGCCAAGCATGTAGTATATAGGAAGTTAGGTATGAAACTTATGCAGGATTTGCCAAATAATTTTTGTTGAATTTGTATCTCCAAGAACGTTAGCTGCAACATTAACAAGTTTTCTTCTTGTTACATTTCTTTTAATTAGCAGATTTTTTCTTCTAAAAGTAAGAATCTAATCGTTCTTCCGTTATTTTAGAGATATATCAGATTTACTTTTAGTTAATTTCAAAAAGGCTGCGACATCCTGTCATAAATAGGTTTTTAAAAAAGGAAGCATCATTTCTCCATATCTTGTTCACATTTTTGAGTAATCAAGTTCAATCACATATCACATATATTCAAAGAAGGGGATGGCCCAGCACTTCACAGCAAAGGGCTGAGCAATAAGCTTGCCCTTCTGATCCAGCCACTTCTGTGGTTCCTCCTGTTTTCGACTCCAGAGCCAAGACCAGGCTGTGAGTCAGAGAATGGCTCCTGCTCCCACCTGCTCTCTTCTGGAGGTTCCTTTCCTTCCTCTCCTGTTCACCACAAAGGTCATTTCCCAAAATGATCACAAATTAATGGTTCATGTCTTGTAAACACCCATTCACTGAGCCCGCGATACAGCCCAAAAGGCTGGATTTGCTCACAGAAACACTTACTGCAAAATCACAGCCAGTGTTCTTTTGTATGTCCTCCACTGTCAGGCCTTCCCAGAGCTCAATCAGAGTCAGCCCTTTCTTCTTGTCCACGTCAAACACAGCCTGTGGGAGTCAAGGAAATGACAATGACAACTTCCATCATAATAATTATTTTATAGCACAAAAGATTTTGAAAGTCAGCAGCGAAAAAATGTCAACAGTAACTATTATAAATAAATGTCAACTCCCTCATCAGCAATTAGTTGTGGAACACTGTTGATGCCAGAAAAATAACTGAATGTTGAGTGCTGGTGGCAGTTTATTACCATCATAACCAGCTTTTAAAATCTACTCTCCTTTTGCTAAGTCTAACACTTTTGGTGAAATGTCAGTGAGGTAATTAAAAATGAATTGAAGAGGAATAAAAAAGAATGAAGAAAGGAAGGGAGCCAGAGGATAATTGGAAAAAGAAAGACAGGGATGATGAAAACAAGTTTATAAATGCTGTTGGGTGAAGAATTACAGGAAACAGAAGATGGTGCTTTGGAGTGTCTGAAAGTAACTATAAAAGAACAGCTGTCTTAGTCCTGAAAGGCCTGTTAAATGGTAAAAATTCCCCTTTAAACTCTAATAAAAACACACAATTCTCAAGGGGAGATGATACATTTAGGTCAACTATGAGAATGCCAACTTCACTTTTCACATTGCATTCTGAGATTCTGGCCATTGCCTCAGGTGATGGTAGTGCCAACTGGTATAGCTTGACTTTGGGGGAGGGTCTTAAAAAGGCATTTAATATAAGCTTCCACCTGAGAGTTCAAAAGTCTTCCAAGATGGTTTCTGGGCTCTATTTAGAAACTTCCACTACAAGAGGCTCACTTGTCTCAAGGTGGTCTGTCTACTGACAGGAAGCTCGCATGGTAGGAATTGAATCTGCTTCCCAGTGGCTCTAACCCCGACTTCTGCAGTGTTGGGGTACCATTCCCTCTCTCAGCACTCATAGTTGGTGTCCTCTTTCTCATATTTAAATGTCAAATGTTCTTCTCTGGATTTAACTTAAATTTAACCATTATTTGTAGGATAAAAACTTTTATTTTGCATGGTATGAACTTTGATTTTAGACTACCTTTGAAGTCAAACCCTGAAGTGTCATTTTAAACACACTCCTGTCTAGAAGGCTAACATCAAGAACCAGCAACATGTGGAAGAAAGAATGCTGTCTTTTAAAGTTAATGAGCAATTTTAGCTCTGCTGCACAACAGCTAACAACTCTTAGTGAACCTGTCTGCAACTGTAGGTATGAATCATAAGAACTACTCTCCAAAACTGTGACCCAGTACAAAAATAGTAAGAACACCTACTGCAAGTACCATGTCTGGGAGAAGGCAAGGGTGCAGCATAGGCGTGTTCTTACTCCTTAGTAGCTTAGCTCATTGTGTGTAACCCAAACCAAAGTCCTGAAAGATTACTGTCTCCAGCCAATTGATATTTTTCCCAAGAAGCAAAGTATAACTGGCATGAGAGATACCTGCATTCCCAACATGGTTGGTTTTACTGGAAAATACGATTTAACCTTAAAACAAAGTATTTTAACAAACTTTCCTTTTACTTGCTTGTTTTTATGTTCCTAATAAAACCCAACAAAAAAAAAAAACGTATTTTTCTGCAGACATAATATTCCAAGAGAAAAAAATGATTATTCGGGAATGTCTGTATATCCCATTAATTGCTTTATCCAAAATGACAATTTTTTTTCTTACATGGACACTTTTCCTTTGCAGAAACTACGTCTCGATTATTAGTCAAATTGCTTTACTTTTTCCTGCATTATAAATGATGGTTAATTTGTGAAAAGGGAACAAATAAGAGAAAAAGTATCTCTGAATTTTGCTAGTAAGAACAGGCTCAGAAATGATTTTGAGAGAATATAATTATGGAATCATGACTATAAACCTTAAGAATCAGGCAGAGAAAATCTATAGCCAATTGACTTTATGCTTTAAAAAAAAAACTCTTATTAACATATTTATCTCACCCTAATTATTTCCCAAGATCATTATTAGAAAGGCAAAGATATATTATTTTTTAAAAAGACAGACATTTACTTTTGAAACATTTCCATTTAGTGTTTTAAAGTGCAAGCAAAAACTTGACAGAAATAAAGACTAAAACGTAAAAGCTACAATAAATTGCTCGACTATTAAGAATAATTTTGAAACTACGTTGTTTTATAGTAAGTTAATCACCTTATCACAATATAAAGGCTATATTATAGTTAGCAGTTAATTATAGCCCTGGTGCTGATGAGGAAGGCATCTTTCATAATCTCATTCTAGCAGCAGGAAGCCATCAGGGTCATATTGTCCCCAAAGGATCTTTCAAAGGGCAACTTGATGGAATTTCCCTTGGACATGATAGTGGAACTTCAGTCCTTTATGTGACACTGCAAGGCTGGACACATCCACTGCCTGTAACAGCATTCTCACTCACTCACTTAGTGAGTGCCTATTAAGCATCTGTTCCGTACAGAGCACAGTGGTGAATGTGCAACATTCCTTTCCTTGAGGTACCTAAAGTTCTAAACTTAGCTGACCCTCTCTTTACTCATTGTTGCTATACAATGTCACATACACTTTGGGCTCCAGTTATCCTCACATCCAATGACTGCCACAAGTTTACTCAATTATTGACTTCTGCTATGAGCTCTAGCCCCCACTTTCCAACTGTTAATCAACATCTCTGACTAGATGTCCTCAGAATGTCAAATTGAGAATGTTCAAATGAACCTATTCTTTTCCCGCCTTCTATTGCTCCTCACCCTTCTCCTCTTTCAGTCTTGGGTTTCATTAACCTGCAGTGACTCCTGACTCATTCTAGTTTCATATGTACTTCTCATGGGTCCTCAAGGCTATAAATTTAATTTTATTTTTATAAAAGTAAAATAAATTATTCTATTTATTTATAAACACATTACATAAATATTTGTGACAAAAAGAAAAATTAATTTTTGCAACACTTAGGATAAAATTTCTTATAGCCAAACTGGCATTTTACAAGCACCACGTCAGTAGCATTTCTGTCCTTGCTGCTAGAACATATGCATCTTTTTCTATTGTTTTTATCAGTAGGTTGCCTGGGCTCTTCTGTAACAGGAATCTCCATTCCTAGGATTTCTGTTGTAAGTTTTTATATTTTTATGGGCAATTTTTTTGGTAGCTATTCTGGAACACAGATTTTCTGTAACTAACTGTATTTCAGGAGCTTTAACAAAAGCAAAACATTTTATCATTTCACCTCCTTGTACAAACCAGTACAATACATGGGAGTTAACACCCACAACATTCAAAATGACATCTAAAAAATGCCATTGGCCAGCAGTTGGTTCCCAAGGACACTGAATATAATGCACATTTTCTATCAAAAATGTCAACTCCAGATTTTATGTTGTTATAAAAATGAACAATATCAGGCTTTTAAGTTTCTTTGTCAACAGACTCATTGTGGTACATACTTGATACTAACATGACACTTTCACCTCTTTTGGTACATGAAAATAATGTACCGATAGCTTAAATTCCAAATACGGATGACTGAACAGTTTGTTTTCTATTTGCTAGAAACTCAAGTCGTACAGCCTTCTTATTTTTTTTTTCTCAGACAGCCTACATAAGTCAAGTTTTTCTTTTAAAATTCATCAAGAAGTTCCACTGAGCTATACCAACAGCTAATATTTCTTTTAGTACCTTTAATACATTCCACAAATTTCAGAACAACTCTATGATTTGGTAAGGTAGGTTTGGTAAGGTTGGCTGCCTTTACTTTAGCACCAGCACATATATCTGCATTTAGCATATAATAAATCTTAGTATCAGCTGAACTCTGTGACTTTATGCCATATTTAGCTTGTTTGTTAGGTATAAATATTCTAAAGCTGCATTTTCCTCAAAATGGTATCAGCTTCTCATCTATGGTTAGGTGAGACCCAGGAGGAAACATGACTTTGACCTGCTGAAAAATTCATCAAACAAATCTGAGACAGCAGCTAACTAACTCATTTATTCTGACTCTTTCCTAGTTTAGCATTATCAAATTTAAGGCAACATACTAAAAATGAATATTGAGCCACTCATAGTAGCATGAAAAATGGTGTTCCTGTTCCATTTGTTGCCTACATTGAACAGATATCTTTGTTGCCAGACTTAAAAACAGTAAAGAGTCTATAAAAATTTAAATTAATGCTTTGGCACAGGAAAAAAGTGATATCATATTTACTACCAATAGGTCCACAGGGCCCGATATGGAGATACTGAGCGTGAATCTCACGTGTACCTGATTAAATACTCCTTGCAGTGGGAGACTACAGCAATGCTGAGTAGCAATGTTGACAAATGAAGAAACCATAGCACTTTTAAAAATGTGTCAAGTTCTCAGGACGTCTGTGGCAGCTCCTAAGAACATAACAGGTCAACAAGTTTTCCTCTCTAGCCAGAAAACTTAAGAATCATCTCTTTCTTAACAGCTATGTCCTACTCATCATCAAATTAGGTCAAGTCCATCTCCTAAATCTCCTTCAAATCTCTCTTTCTGTTGTGTAAATTAGGATCTTGAATTTCTTGCTTATAACAGCCATGGATCCTTCTAAATGGATTGTCTCATGTCTTCTCCATTTTACAAAAATGCCAACATTTTTTCTTAAAAAAAATCTAATCAATTATTTTCCCAACTACTAAAAGTCTTGGAAGGGTTCCCCACTCCCTTCCTGATAAGAACATTTCTTAACAAATCATCTGCACTCTTCTATTATTGGCCCCTTGTCTTTTCTACTTTGGCCTTCAGGTTCTGAGTGTGCCCTTGCTCCAGAATGCCTTTTGCCAGTCCATGAACAGGCCATGTTTTCCTAACTCAACTGTGAATTTACATGTTTTCTTCCTTTTAACTGTAAGATCTTTTTTTCTAATTTATAAAATTCCTGTTCATCTTTCAAGGCTCACAACTCAATGTATCAGCTTTCTCAGCAAGAAAAGCAATGGTACATTTATTTAATGAGTATTTATTGAGACTAGGTCAGGCACCATGTTGCATGTTGGATTAAGAGTTATGAATGAAACAGGCAGAGCTGCAAGGCTATT
Source organism: Dasyprocta punctata (assembly GCA_004363535.1). Taxonomy (NCBI): domain Eukaryota; kingdom Metazoa; phylum Chordata; class Mammalia; order Rodentia; family Dasyproctidae; genus Dasyprocta; species Dasyprocta punctata. Next base: position 9,597 of record RJWM01020785.1, on the reverse strand, counting down.
TCAACACAGTTGTCAGTGCTAAGTTAGGATAAGTACAAGTATTCAGGGAAGCACCCAGAAGACTTGTGGAGGGGTACAGAATACCTGTCAGAGGGGTGAAAATAATAAATACATAGCTGAGGCAAAAGATGAGCAGAAATTACCAGATGGATGGGGTGAGAACAATGATACAAGAGATTCAGAATAGGCCAAGTCCCTGAAGGGGAGAACGCAATGCACCTCAAAGTAGTTTAGTATGGCTGAAGAGGAGAACGTAGTAGTTTAGTATGAGAATGTAGTAGTTTAGTATGGCTGAAGAGGAAAAAAAACAAACTGAGACCTGAGAAGAAAGGGTACAAACTATACAATGTCTTACAAAACATTGCATATGATAGACAGTACCTAAAAGTTTTCCTTGGTACTGCTGCCCAGGCTGTGTCCTCTGTGGTGTTTATGATTTTAAATGCTGCTGATGTTTGAAATCTATCTCACACTCTGAAAAGTGCTCTTCTCCTTTTTGTATACAGCTGTTGGGAATAGTCTCCTTCAAAGTGCTTGAAAACACTTACAAAATTAACAAAAGAAAAAGCAGCTTAGATAGAATACAAAAGGTTTTTTCTTTAAATGACAGTAAATATAAATAACAATTAAGTTGTTGTGACAGTTAATCTTCATGGCCAACTTAATTGGCTTGAGAGATTAGTAAAGCATGCTTCCAGGTGTGTGTGGGTGGCTCATGGAGCCATGACCTGAGGATTACATCTGGTCCATGGCCCCCTTCCTCTCTGGATCTCTGCTTCCTGGAGTTGAGTTGAACTGATTTCTTCTGCAATGCTCCTCCACCATGATGGCCCTACCTTAAACCCAGACAACCACAGACTGAAACCTCTGAAACCATGAGTCAATTAACCATTTTCTTCTTTAAACTGCGTATGTCAGGTATTTCATACCAGCAACAGAAAGCTGACTAATAAAGCTATATCATAAAAAAAACAGCCGGGAATTTAGCTCAGGGGCACAAGCGTCTGCCTGGCAGGCGTGAGGTTGTGAGTTCAATCCCCAGTACCAAAAAAAAAAAAAAAAAGGAAAGAAAGAAAGAAAGAAAGAAAGAAAACACGGTTATTAGATGGTAAGTGCCAAAATCAGTGGTGGTCCACTCTGAGGATGAAACTGTTGTGCACTAAAGTGGTGTGGCACCTCTTTGTGACAAAAATGGAACATGCCAGAAGCTTAAAGAATGGGTAGAGTTTGAAGGGCCAGAAAGGGGAGTGGGAGATTTTGTAGGCAGAAACAGTAAACTTGTAAGAAGGAGGGAAAGATATATAGGAGGGGAAAGGCTTACTTGGGAGAAGGGGACAATCACCCAGGAAAGAATGTTGCTGGAATTATCCTTACCAAGCTCAAGCTACCACTTTAGTTAAGAAAACAAGATCAAGGACTGTTCTGTCCTATTTCCAAATCAGTAGATGCTCTCAAGCTTTTTCTAAAGTTTTTAGAAGATTCAACAAACACAAGGATTCAAAGAATGAATGGTGAGATAAAATATTTCATCATTTCTAGCATGTTATGGTTGATTCATTGTGTCAACTTGAGAAGTTTAGAAGTTTAATTAAGTAATTCAGCAGGGTGCCAGGGTCCTCACTTTGTAAACATCCTGAGCCTCTGCAGGAGGAAGGCACTGAGACGGTGAGAGCTACACCTACCTGAGGGAGGGTATCCCGCATACAATATAAGGGAGGAAAAGAGACTTGTTCTCCCCTCCTTTTCACTCTTGCTGTTTTCTGCCATCTTGAACTTTTGCCCCTGTCCTGTGCCACTCTGCCTTGAAGCCAGCTAATTATCAATGAAAACCTCCACAAACTAATCTAAATAAACTTTTCCTTCCTTAACTTTGGATGTAGGGTATTTTGTCTCAGTAAAGAGAGAAAAGTAATTAAGACATAGTACTTGTTCTCCTCTACAAGTCATATTTAAGGAATTCCACATTAACAATTTTGAGGAGGCACCAAAGGATAGAACTTTCTTTCAAATGTGACTTTTGAACTTCACCTACTTCAAAGACCTGCTCTATGTTGCTTAAGGGTTAGAGAAATAGATTACTGCAAGACACTACAGCTATGGACCTTGGCAAAAGGAGATGAAGAAGAAAAAGAAGAAGAAAAAGAACCACAATATAGATATTTCTGTTTTGTGGTTTCATTAAGATTCTGAATCACTAAAATGCCTCCTTCCCACTGACTTATAGGAATCACGACCTACAAACATACTAAACTCAAATCTGAGATAGAAATGTAACTGTAGACAGCTGCCCACAGTGTTTCTCTCTTCTGAGCAACTTAAAGTTGTAATACTGGTCAACATTTTCTACCTCAGAAGAAAAGTCTAGAAAGGCTCTGAAATGTTTGTATTTTAAGACAGAAAACATACAAGAAAAACAGGAAGTTTCTTGGCTCACTGTGGAGCCTATACTGCAATTTATACCTGCATGATTAAAAGTCCATTTTGATTGAGTTTTCTAACGTGAAACTCAAAAATGTATACTCATGATTCAGGAAAGCAAAGAAAAAAATTAAGATAAATACATATATCATCCAGTTTGACATCATCATAGTCAAAATAGAAGGATCAATAAAACTCTTTTTGATTATATCACAGTTTCAAAATTACCAAGAACAGTTCAATTTTGTTGTGTATATGTAAATTTCCCAAGAGTTGCAGGTGAAAAATTCTACATTTAGAAACACTAAATTGATGTATTTTCCTATTTATTCTACTCACAAACTAAATTACTCCTATGACTACTGACATAATACACTTTCAGAAGGTAATAAAAAATTCTAAAATGCCTTTTTAAAAAGCAGTAGTAGATATTAGAGGAAATAAAAGAGAAAGCCACTTTACCTTTTCTGTAATAATGCGGTTGACACATTGCTTTCCAGTCAGTGGTAACGTGCATTTATCCATGATTTTATGTGTGTTTCCCTGTTTTAAAGAAAGAAGAAACATCAACAACAGTAGTTGGAGAGCAATTCTTATTTAGAATAGGTGTGTCTAAAGGACAAATAGCAACTACCAAAAAAATGTCTTCAAAATACACATTTCAAAATCTTTGCACAGTCATCTTTCTACTCTTTCTAGAGGCAGTTTCTGTCCCTGAAATAATTTAAGGATGCCAAGTGAACAGCCAAGGGTATACATGTTTTATTTGAGAAATGCCAGGCCACATATCTGACCTCTCAAGTCTCTTAATCTTGTATAACCTGATGTAAAATTTCACTTCTAATATCCTGTTTATTTTTCCTTCCAGAGAACAATTCTGAAAAATATGACCAGTTCTCCAAGGATAGGAAACATATGTAGAACACAAATGCTAAAGTTCCCTCTAAAAATAACATAAAAATTAATTTTATTTGTTATAAAAACAGATACACATAAACAGCACTGCCTTGCCTTCCTTCTTAATTGGAAATGTATTTCAATTTTTAAGGCATTTTCTTCTATACATTTTCTTTTGATATCCACATTTTAAATACTATGTTCACCATGCTACTTATTTCTTGATTAATCAAATTTAGACATTAATTACTGGTCTTATTGTGGTAGACGAGGACTTAATTCTCTTATAAACATCACCCCCATTCGCGCCTTTATCATTTTCAACTCTTCTAGTACGAACATGTCACACTTGGTAGTTAATTCCATGGTCAGAATTTACATTTTTTCCTTAGGTATACCACAATGAGGATGGGTAGATAGAAGGGTTGCCTCAGTTGTGGCAACAATCTAGAATTGCTAAATAGAAACACTAAATTAAAAAGCATGCCTGTAATCCCAACCATATGTGAGGCATAAACAAGAAGATTCCAAGTTCCTGGCCAACCTGGACAATTTAGTGAGAATGTCACACACACAAATTTTTTTTTATCATTTTGAGAGCTAATAATCATGTAAAACTGATTACTGCTGGACCCAGTAGTGTAGTATATTATGATTATATTTACTTTCTTATATGTTACTTCTCGAGTTTAGCTGAACTTCAATTGGCTCATCAGTAAAATGTGTGAGCTTGTCTAAATGCACAGTTTTTTCAGTTTCTTTTAGTCACAGTTCCTTTCTTCAAATATAAACAAAAGAAGGATTAGGAATAGAAAATGGGTTTTTTACCCAGTAACTTCCTCCCCCAACCTAACCCTACTCTCAATATAAAAGTGGCCCCAAGGACAGGTCTGTGGAACACAACTGAAATATTACTTCTGATTATCTGATCTTCAAATTATTTTCTTACGATTATGTGTAAGCTCCTTTTTAAATACCAAGAGCCAGGAGATAAATACCAAGATCCAAGATCTTAAACATTCCTTTTAAAGTTGAAAGTGAACTCAGCACATTCTAGATTCTCTCTTATAAATGAATGCTTTTGCTTTTGCCTTTTAGATCTAAATACACCAAGTACAACATCAATGTTAACTTTACCATTTCAAATTTTACCAGTTTAAACATGAATTTGTTACTAGTTTACACCTCTTCCCAAAGTGGAACCTGACCAACTATATTGTCAGACATGAATTTCGGATAGCTAGGTTTTTGTTAAGATTTTATTCCTCATAACCAGTCTGCTCTGCAGCATACTACTAATCTAAAGGCTCTAGTGTATTTAAGGTAATGTAAGGCATAAAAGTCATTCAATAGTTTTTGAATGAAAGCATTCATGAAAAAATGAATGGGAAAGGAAAATCTATTGGGAATCTCTGACACATTTTTTTAAAGGGCAACTCTACACTTTAATTCAGTCAAGTGATAAATATATATTAAGTGGATATAAATTACCTTTAAAAACAAGTTCCATGTTTCTGCATCTTGCACCATAAAAAAACTTAAATTTAAAAAGAGACTATCACTTTTACTGCATGTTTAATTATCTACTTTCCTTTCAAGATTTCAAATTTTGCACATCTCATAAGCCAAATTAAACTGCTGAAATTAATGATGACTATTTGAACTTCTATTTGAACAGTTGTCAGTTCTTCTTACATTGACTATAATTCAAATAAGGCATGTCACAATGAATTCCAAGACTGACTTAAGACAAAGTGAATAATCCATAGGCCTCTAAAGAACGTATTCTGTAGAGATCTCTTATTTTGTTCTCATTATTTGAGAGCAAGATGTACATCTGGTGTGAAAACAACCACTTGGATTTTTAATGAACAACCAGCTCTACTTTAGAGGAAATCATGAATTTCAACTGATAGCATTAATTGTACCCTACCAATAAAGACCTTTACAGACCATTTTCTGAATGCATAATATATCATGGTGGTAAAGAGTTTGGGCTGGAGCCAAACATCCATGTGTAACACTATCTGTAAGATCCATGTGCTCATGATTCCTTACCCACCTTTATTTACAGGGTCACTGCTAGGCTTAAATTAAATCCAACTGTCAAATACTTAGCGATAAATGTTAGCTGGTATAAATATAACTTATATTTAACATTACTACAACTCACAATGGAATTTAGGAACATCTAAATCCTTACATAAAATCTAACAGAAAATGGCCTAAACACAATTCCTGAGATCCACAAAACTAATGAAAACACAACATATTTTTGGAGGCAACCATATGGCTTGCCTAGGAAACTGGCACCAAGTGTATTCTTGCAGTTAGAACAATGCAGCTAGATGACTCCATTCATATTTAGCTCCAAGACATAACAGAGATCAAAAACAGAGAGAAAATGGAATTCAGAAAGATTAAAAATGTCACAATTTCAGTATTCCACAATGGATTTGCTATGAGGGCACAATATGACTAACTTCCATTCTAGCGCTCTATTCTAACCATGCCGGGCTGAGCCTCACACTGTGCCACAGCAACTGCATATATTAGTGATTCACCAAGGAAGAACAATTACTGAGCTCTTCACATTTAAAAATAAATCCTAATAAAGTGAGGCAGTATAGCAAAGAACACTTAGGTGAAATCCAAAGACTAGAACTTTGCCCTTTAATAGTCCTTTGTCTCTTAAATTTTAGTTTTCACTTCAGTTGCCTTCTTCTTAAGTACTTATTATGAGAATCAGATTAAATTACTGAAAATACAATAAACTGGAGGGGGTTGAATCTATGTGCAAAAATCCAAGGTTATGAGGTCACATTCATCCTTATTCTGCTTCTTTTTTTTTTCTGTCATCAATAAGAGATGTCAGGAAAGGCAGAGGAATAACAAAGGGTGGCATTAAAAATGCTTCGACTAGTATTGAGGACTCCTGATTTCAACATGTTGTTATTTGTTAACATCATGATAACTTTGGTGTGTACCTAATTTTGCCTCTTCCACCTGCTCCCCAAGTTTGCCTTTTCCTTGTTCAATGCATATAGACCTCATGCATTGACCATTTGGTTTTTAAATGATTTAGAGTCTTGGTACTTTCTCTTACTTGCTTCTTTGTGGTCTCTCTTTAGTTCTTTGACGTTTGAATGAAATCCTAGTCCTACATTCTGTGATAATAAACAGCTCTGGTTAAACAATGATAAATTCCCCTGCTAACATAACAGTGAATTTCATATTATCACAGTGAACTTAATCCCAAATAACCAGCTGTGTTTTTTTCCACAGCAGAATGATTTTTACATTTGATGTCAACATTTTATTCACCTGAGGCAACTGAGCATTTGTTTATGATGTTGCTTTATACGAAACTTCATTTCACGCTTATCTTTTCTGTTAAGAACTTCCTAATGTGGTTGCAGTACTTTTTGCCTTTCAAGCACCTTCTTTGAGAAAGCCCTAATGATCAACTACAGAGAAGACAAAATTTCTGGGAACTGGTTGTTTCTAAATGAGCTAAGCTTTCCAGGCTTTGTTTGAGTTTCCAGCTACCTGGAACACACACCATTCTCATACCCTGCACCTCAAATTCAACTCCCAACTCACTTCCTTTTCTTTAGGACTTGGCTCTGCTGTCACTTGCCCTGAGGAAATCTTCTCCAGTGTATCTATCTGGTGTCTCGCTCTCACGTCCCTGGTCCTGTTCTTCCTTTTGACACCACATGGGATGTTACAATCACTGACCTCCCACCACCCTCCCTGCAAGAGACCCTGAGTTTGCTAAGTGCTGAGACCATTTGGCTTTGCAGTGACAGCACTGAGTAGAACATTTGGAAAACCAGGGATCAATAAAAGCTATCTGAATATTACATTTCTGATTCAAGCAGTTCTGATAGTTGGAGCTATAAAATATCACATGACTAAGTGTCTGGGAACCACCTGAGGATGTTTTCTACTTCTAAGATGTATACTTGTACATTCCCAGAAACTCTAAGCTCATTGTGAGAAGCACAGAGAACATCAGTACATGAAGGGAGACACAAAACTTTGGAGAGACAAGTAAAGGAATGATCAAAAGAAGAGGCAGGAGCACCTCAGGTCTGCAGGAGGCTATCACAAAGTTAAAAAGATAGACAGAAATAAAGTAAATTACAGTTATTTTACCTCTTCTACCTGTTCAGTCCTAATCTCCAAGTGTTGTCATAATCTGCTGATAAGAAGTACTATGAGGACAAAACTTGGCAAGAAAATGTTTAATATTTTGCCAAAAAACAAGGAAGCCAATACCACATCTCCCTCATAACTTGCTAAAACATTTCGAAGAAGGGCTAGGAGCTGTATCCCTGGATCATTCCTTTCCTCCATCCATCTCAATGGTTAAATCAGGTAGAATATTTTCTACACACACAAGTGCCACACACAGATATAAAATACTGGGGAACGCTATATTACAAAATACCTGACTGTCACTTCACTGTGATGATCGATGTGGTACACAGAAAAGAAAAACAGAATTTGTTGAATAATGAAAAGCATGGTACACAAAATAACAGAAAAGGATGACTACTCAGACAGAGTTTATTCTCAAAGGATAATGTATATAGCACCTACTCAGTAGAGATTCTAGTGATCCACACAGAACTTCAGTGAGAGGCCTAGCTAACATAGAGAACATTTACTACTAGAAGAGATGTTTAATGTGGATGCAATAAGAGCTTGTAGCTACAGGGACAGTTTTAACGGAAATACTAGGCAAATACAACTAATGAATACAGAAAACATTTCCCTGAAAATAATCTTCAGTGATTTGAGATCTTAGAAGAATTTTTTTTCTTCAATATAAAACAAACAAACAAACAAAAATACCATCACCTGGAGGATTTCTTTTCTCTGTGAAGTTTGCATCCTGTCATCTCTGACCTCCAAGAATGAGGAACTGTTGTGTCTTTCTACTCATGAGTTGGTGTGGTACCTTACAGAGCTTCTCTTAGCACTAGTCTTCTTTCTGTTTTAGAAAGTGTCAATATTCATGCACATAAAGTTTAAGTAGAATTTAAAGTTATTAGTTTAGTTAAATTGTGGAACATATGTTTGAGATTTACTGGCTTTTGAACTGTTATGTCTTTTTCTACATGGTAACATTTTATTTTTTTACAGGGATTTCCATCATAAGGGAAAAATAAAAAAGCAGAACGTGAGAATTTCTACTTTTTATATTTTGGTAGTGCTGGGGACTGTAGAGAGTGCCATGCACGTGCTAAATACACACTCTACAATCAAGCCAGATCTCCAGTCTCCCAAATTTTGTGTTTTTTTAAGGTATTTTTTTCCAAATTCTGGCACATGATTAGTCTAATTATATACTAAAATAAACTATAAAAGAATGATAAACTGTTATGAATGAAAAGAATCAAACCAACTGAAACCATTGTCAATTATGAATTATCCTACGGAAAACTTTAGTATACTTTTTAATGTTGTTAAAAATTATCTCAGAAATTTTCCCAAATAAAGGATATTTTAAACAAACCTTTGCATTTATTAGCTTATCATAACACATTTGGTCTAACATAAGATTAATAAACTTCTAACAGTTTTTATAATTCCTCTTCATAAAAAGTAAAACAAGATAAAATAGCATTCAAAATTTCCATGAGACCTGTGCCACCAGACACATTACAATAAATCAGAAAATTATTTGCAAACTTCCTAACAATATCATTATGATTCCTTTCATAACTTCAGAATCCAGACCTCCTATTGAAAGAGAAATAAAATCTAAACCTATTTTAGAAATGGAGCTCTCATTTATGTTCTCAAAAACAGGTTCCCAAGCTTTGCTTGTTTACAATAAATGACAAGTGTGATTAAATTTTCTTTGCTTTTGTGCTCTGAAAGTTATACTCTTAGGAATACATTTTCAGTACTCAACATTGAAAATAAAATACTTGCTCTCTGTTATTAGTGGTGATGATATTTGCTAGAAAAATTCAATAAGAGAGAAAAGAGGTCTAGAGGCATGACACTCAGACTTAGCTTGGCTTTGTTTTTCATTTTCCAATCCACTTTTACCAGAATACTTAATCTCTAAGAAATCAGTTTGCTTTTGGAAGAGAAAAAACAATATGTTATAAAAGTATTACAATGATAAAATGGAAATAATATGCATGTAATAGCTTGAAAAAGGTTAAAAGTACTCCATATGTTCAAAGTATTATCATTATCAGAAGAATTAGTTAATTCAAGAATTCACCGAGCCTCACTATCACAGGCACCTTTCTACTC
>RJWM01020784.1:0-36480 GCA_004363535.1 Dasyprocta punctata | reverse complement strand
GCACTTGGGTTGTTTCCAAGATCTGGCTATTACAAATTGGGTTGCTATAAACATGGGTGCACAGATATCACTGTGGTATGATGTTTTCAATTCTTCTGGGAAAATGCCCAGAAGAGGGATAGCTGGGTTGAATGGGATCTCTAATCCTAACTTCTTGAGGAATCTCCACACTGACTTCCACAGTGGCTGCACCAGTCTAAGGGAGATTTTTAATTCATTTTTCTTCCCTTAGTTCTAAGTTCCATATCTCTTGCTCAATAATGGTAATTAAGGTAAAGGCTTAATTAATGTACAAATAAATGAGATTTTGCATGCACAGTTTCTACTAGAAAATGGAGAATTGCCTGCAAAGAACTTACATTTCATAGCATTTGTAGCTGTAAATAATTCTAGAGAACAACGAGTGTAATTTGTTTTTAACAATTTTTTTTCTTTAATCAAAATAATTCTGATTTTAATAAAATGTCACTTTGAATTTTATAAAGTATGAAGCAGATGGGTATAACACTGAGCTAAGCAAAGCATGAAGAGGAAATACACAGTCCAGTGTTCCATCTTTTGGCTGTACCCCGTGTCTCTATGGAGAGCCATTTGGAACAACATTGCCAGTACAACCTCATAATTTTACAGTCAAAGCCCAGGAGTTCACTAGTGTTCCCCAAGGTTATTTCCCAAGCCAAAACTGGATCTCTGATCTCATGAATAAACAATACTTCTCCAACTCTGGTGCATTTTCCTCCCATCATTATTTCTGGAGCTTTCAGGTCTCCTACACTTCCCTTCCTCTTCAACAAGGCAAGGGAAAGAGAGCATACTATAGCATTGATTAGTTTAAAAGTGGCAGATTCATATGACTAAGGGTCTGCCATCAGCAGGACTCTCCTGGTTTTGCTCTTGCATATCATCACCCTGAGCGGGATACCATGTGATGTGATTGAGAGCTTATTGGACAGGATGCTTAGCAAGATTCAGATGAGATTTCTTAACCTAAATATGCATTCATTCTCCCAGAGGAAAGAGTAGTTCAACCAGCTCTTGACGATGTGATCAAGGGGGATTGGTGAAAGAGAAATTAGAGAAAACCATAGAGAATTCAAAATCTCACAACAGCTTGGTATTGCTAGTGCCCTTCTCTTTTAAACTTTTCTCTGGTTCTGACAAAAGGCAGCCAAAGAGATAGTCTTGTCTTACTTTTGGAGAAGATAAGAAGGAAGACTGTGATGACCTGATATAAATGTTCAAGATTGCAGAGATAGAAATGAAAGTCTGTATTCCACTCTAGCCTTAATATAAGGGTGTGAGAAAAGATAGTAAGCTTTCAAAAGGAGATGCAACTGCAGATAAAGGTGAACATGACTAATCCAAGGTCACACAATAAATGTTAGCAATGGCACTAAGACTCAGTGCTTTGTCCTCAGCAAGGTACAACCAGAACATGACACTGCTGTAGATGCAGGACCAGCTAACTTCTTCCAAGCAATGCTCAAAGTCTCTGCTACCTTGATCCTTCTAATCCTTCTTCCTTTCCTATTTCCATGTGTTCTTACTTCTTCTTCCCTGTATCACTAAGGATTCAGTCAGGGAAGCTGAACTGGGATGAAGCCAGTAAAATAGGGGATTCGATACAGCAATTAGTTCTTACACAGATGCAGGAGCAAGTGGGGATGCAAGAGTTCATTCAGGGGGAAAGCTGATCAGAGAGAGGTAAGTAATTAGCATTTGGATGGCTGCACAAAGCACAGCTTGCAGAGAAATCTAAAGTTAGGCACATTTAAGTGCTATGGTAGTTACCACAAAGGCTCGCATGAAATCTATTAAAAGTTGTTAGCTCTCAAACACTTAATACAGGTGGTATGTCCACATTGACAGGAAAAACAATCAAAAGTAATGTTTCCCAATTCATAGCTTATTTAATGATACAGGTTGAGTATCACTTGTGTGAATTGCTTAGGGTCAAACGTGTCTTGCATTTCAAATTCTCTTTTGAAATTGGCATATACATAGTGAAATATCTTGGAGCTAGGACCAAAACACAAAGATCATTTATGCCTCTCATATGTACTTTATACACAGAGCCCGGAGGTAATTTTATATAATACGTTTTGTGTGGCTACATTCTGACTGTGACTCATGATATCAACTCAGGTTCAAAATTTTCCTCTTGTGGCATCCTGTCAGTGTTCAAAATGTTTTGCATTTTGGAACATTTTGGACTTGAGATTTTTCAGATTTGAGGTCTTCAACCTCTACAATAATATAAGGGTAGCCAATCATTTTAATGACAGAAATTATGATATTTTTCTTTAGGTGTCAATGAGAGACTTCAATGAATAAACCCCTAAAAAAGGGACAGAGAAAGGTTTGACTACAATCCCCATTTGAAGATAAGCAAAGGCCTGGCATATAGACTCCTTTATGAGCAAACATCTGAGGCTAAACACATTCTCTAGTATCTATAATTGTAATTTATATAGTCATTGAAAAATGTAAATTAAAGCAGGTATGCTTTCTTGAAAATTGTGGAGCCTCCAAAATTATAATAGCTTCTTTCACCACATGAGCCTGTCTTCCAGAAAAATAAAATCTCAGTGTGACTGAAAGCAATTGGTGCAGGGAAGATTATCAGGAGAACTCAAATGTTTACATCTTGTACAAACAAGCCTCTGCTTCTGCCTTTACTGTGAGTAAAATTTCAGACAGATTTTCTTAAGAACAAAAACCAGCTGTAATCACACAGTTGTGTCACTTACTTCTATGAAACGACATTGTAAATAAATTTTTTCGTTTGATTACAAAGTAAAAAAAAAAGTTGTTCTTAACTAAGAGAGTTCATAATAAAGCATCTTGTGGGATTAGGGTGAGTATCGGCCATAAGCATGAGCTGTCAGAACCCAGAAGAGGGAAAAAAGAAGACAACTTTCAGCATTATTGCTGTCTCTAACCACCTCTAAAGATTTTAGTGAAAACCTCTAGAAAATAATGGTGGCTGCTTTACTTCCACATTCCAAATCCAGGCAACTTTGCTTTTGGCCAACTCCAACTCAAAACAGTACAGTGAAGGGACTGTTTGTTAAAATATGCAGTGCCAGAAGAATGCGGTGGTACATCCTCCTAATCTCAGCATTATGGTAGGCTGAGGCAGGAAGATAGAAAATGCTTTTCTTTTCTTTCAAAAAGAATAAAACAGAACAAATTAAAACTGAAGAAAGTCAATCAAAATAACAATGAAAGCAATACAGGTCCTCAAATCAAGATGATAGGAGATTAACAATGGCTACCACAGTGTCTCTTGTTCTCCTCAAAATAGCTGTCCATACCATCAGACATAACAAAATCAGACAAAACAAAACAGAACAAAGCCAATCTAAACAAAACAATGGAAGTATTACAGGACATTAAAAACTGATAATAGGAAATTAGCATTGGCTACCATATATATCCTGTTATCTTCAAAATAGCTGCTCATACCATCAGATGTAATAAAATCAAACAAAACAAGACAGAATAAAACCAAACCTAGCAAAGCAATGAAAGTGACACGGGAACTCAAGATAATAGGAAATGAACAATGGTTATCACCTTCCCTTTTTAGATGTTTCCTATCCTATCACTCTCCCAATATCTATTGTACTTTTTGGATCCCACTAACTCCTTCAGTTTTTTATGCTAGAAAGAGAACAAGATGTTCACGTATATGAGTCCTAACCATTTCACCCATGAGCATGATCTCAAGTTGCATCTGTTACCTACAAGAGACTTGAGATTATCCTTCTTTATAATTGACTAGCTTTCCATTATACAAAAATACCATAACTTTCTTATCCATTCTGCAGTTGATGGGCAAGTTACACCTAATTTTTTTCTGGTTTCCTGTCACGTGGAACGTGGTTTTCTCTCCTTCCACTTTTGATGTATGAATTTCCTTTAGAGTTAAATGTGTATCTTGTATACAGCACATTGATGGTTCTTGTTTCTTGATCCATCCTCCCTGTGTTTCTTTTTATTGGTTAATTGAAGCTATCTACATTAATGATTACAACTGGCATGCATTGGCTCATCTCTGCCATACTGAGGATAGCAATATTGAACCCAGTTTAAACAAATTAGCAAAAACCTGTCTCAAAATATAACATAAAAAATGTCTTGGAATGTAGTACGATATGAAGGACCTGAATTAAACTGCCAGTACCACAGACAAACAAATACATTCATAAATAAATTAATAAAAAATAAAAAGAAAGAAAAATGAAGATGCTTCCCAAGTAAATAAATTGAGATACAGTAATCCATCACAGTCCTGTATCGTAATACTTCATTTATCATACAGTTTTGTAAAACTGAATGATATACCTCCGTGTAATACAAACTGCTAAAACTTTAAAACTTCCAGAAAAGTGTAAACAAAAATGTTGCAGTATTGGAATAGTAAAATATTTCTTGTGACACAAAGACCATAACTATAAAAGTATCATCACCATAAAAGTAAAACTGAAAAAATTAGAAGACATCAAAATTTAAACTTCTTATCGGAAAACACTGTAAAATGAATGGATAAACACAATTCAATGCAATTCAGTGCAATCCTATGCAAATTAATAAACCAACAGAGAAACAAAAAGTGGGAGAAAACAATTTCAATATGTGGATCTATGAAGGACTTTATGCGGAATATGCATGCAACTTCTGAAAACCAGTGAAAAAGACAATTTAATGGAAAATGGATAAAAGACATGAACAGATTCCACAAAAGAGGATATATAACTGAATTGTAAGAACATGGAAAAGTGTTCAGCATTTTATCTGTTATAGAATTTAAAATTAGAAACACAATGAGTTATGACTAAAATGGCTAAAATCATAAAAACTAACAAAATCAAGTGAAGCCAAGTAGGTGATACAACTAAATTCTAATGCAATGCTGAAATTTAACATACTATACATGGTTTGAAAATCAAGGTGAAAGTTTTTAGGCTATTAAATACATACCTTCTCCGAGGCCCAGAAATTTCACTTCCAGATATTTAGCAAATGAAATTAAAATGTGTACTTACAAAGAGACTTGTATGTGAATAATGGTAATAGCTGTACTTATAATTTTAAGCAGTCATACAGCCCATCACTAGGATACCAGATAACTAAGTTATGGTACCCTGATCCAATGGAATACTCCTCATGCCAATACAAAGGAAGTGACTTCCGACATAACAGGTATGCCATTAAAAAATTCTGTGACACGTAAGAACTGATATAAAAGAATGCACACTGTACGATTTCATTCATATTTAAATTATAGAACAGCTGAAAATAATCTATGGTGATAGATATCAAAAGGGTGGTTGCCTCTGTGGTCTGAAGGTTTGTTGTACTGACTAGGAAGAAATAAGAAAGAACATATTCGAATGTTGGAAAGTTATGTTTTGGATTCAGTACAGATAGCTTGATTTTGTTACTGAAGTATAAAACTTCAATATTCTCAAGTCATTGAAGTCTAAAACTTACACACTATATATTTTACTATATGAACAGTATGCTGGCAATATAGGCTTTAAAATAATAATGAATAATACATATTGTGCTTGCATACCTGGATATAATGGGAACAGATTTTTGAATTTGCTATTATTTACTGTGTTCCACTTCTATGTGAGATTTTAAAAGCATACTCTATCATCAGAACACACAAATTTATAACCCAAATGAACAATTTTTTAGCTGCGTAATTGTGGGGAAGTCAGTTATACTCTTTTTTATTATTTTCTATTACTATATCAAACTGCCTGAAGGTGGGTAACATAGAAAAACTAGGTTTATTGTGGCTCAATGTTCTAGTACAAGCTCAAGGTCCTGCAAGTGGTGATAGTCTTCTTGCTAGCAAAGTCCCAGGTGGCTCAGTGTATCACATGGTGAGAGGCAGTGAATGTGCATACCCTTGTGTTTGTGTGTGTGTGAGAAAATTGCTAAAGCAAGGTAAATTGTGTCATTGGATCATATGCAGAAGATATGGAATGTATACACAGGTGAGGGTCTCTCTGCCTTTTCTTATGAAGGCCCCAGTATTCTATCATGAGGATTTTTCCTTGATGAATTTGCCTAATTATTATCATCCTTCAAAGGCCCTACCTCTAATATCATCTGCAGATTAAGGTTTCATCCTACTCATACCTTACAAGGAGGATTGAAATTCAATGCATAGCTCTGGGGCTGCCCTCAGAAAATACCCAAAATATAGCACTCTTTAAAGCTCAGTTTTTCTCCTGTAAGATGGAGTCAGAGAGAGTAATACATCTACTTCATAGGCTTCTTATGAGTACTAAGTTAAGTAACGTGTATCAAACTTACCCAGAACTGAGATCTGTACTGCCTAATATTGTAGCTACTGCCAACATATGCTTATAAATTATGACTAGGTAAAACTAACCAATCCAGTATTTAGCTGCACTTGACATATTTTCAATTATCAATAATCACAAGCATGAACATATATAGAGAATATTTCCATCATCACAGAAAATTCCAATGGGACAGTGCTACCTTACAGTACTGAAAATACTGAAATCATTAACTATTAGTGTTAATATTGCTATAAAGAGAAAAGTACTCCCCTTAAAGTGTTAGCACTTTGTTGAGTCAGGTAGACAATGAAAAAGTTAGAGAGTACAATGTTTAAACATTGCAGACTGTTACAGTGGGAGGAGGGCTTTCCTGGGGAATGCAAGGTAAGCAGGAAGCACCTATGAAATGCATCCTAGGTTTCCTAGGGGCTGTCGAGTATAAGTATGCGTGAGAACTTGGAACTCAATCACACTTCAATAATGTTCACTCTGCACCAAGAGCAAACCCTTTAAGAGGCCAAGAGGCCTGAGCTGGGGTGGTGAAGTGTTGGAAAACATTGTGAGGAGAAAAATCCTTCCCACAGAGAAGAAGAAGAGATGCCAATGAAAGAGGAATAGATGAATAAGGGGAATTTATGTCATGACAGTGATTTAAAAATAAATTTATCCAATTATTTGAGCATATAATGTATTCATGTGGTCTAACCAAAAAATATAAAAAGAAACAGCAAAAAGAACAGACATAGATAACAATTCCTTTTTGTTCTTCAGGTAAGCTTTCAGAGTTTATTTTATCACATCGAAGCAACTACAAATGTGTGTGTGTGTGTGCACCCACATTTCGCTTTTATAATGCAAACAGTTTTTGTATTATTTTGCATCTTGTCTTTTTTCACAGATGATATGTATTTTGGATGTTTTTCCACACAAAAATATGCAAAAGTGTTTCAATATTTTCTTGACCATATTTTTTATTCCTTTTTTAAACCACTACATGTAATTTCATTACTGAATATATGAGAGTTTAGCCAGTCTCCTATTAAGAGTATCTTTGTTTCTCATTTTTTGCCACTATGAATTTGCTGTAATTAGCAACTTTGTACTTGAGTAATTTCTCAAGGGAAAGAGTGTATTTATAGGATAAAGTTTTAGACACAGAACTTCAGGTTTCTGTGTTTATGATTTTGGGAGCTATAGCCACATTGCTTTCCATAAGATTCTTCCAATTCTGGTCCGACAATGAATAAAAATGTTTGTCCCTTTCAGCTTCCCAATAAAGATTGCTTTGGAATTTTTTCAGCTGATCTAACAGACGAATCTAAGTGACTTTCATGTGCTTTTCTTTTATTATGGATGTATAAGGAATATTTACTTTTCTTTTCCCGAGAAAACATACATTCATATTCTTTGCCTACTTTTTGTTGTTGTTGTGAAGCATTTTGATTTGGGGACTTTTCTCCTGCAGTACAGAGCCTTTGAAGGTATGATGTGTTCAGATTTGCATTTTAGAATGTTCTCTTTTGCTGAGGCCCAGGTGCCTCAGCAAAACAGGAGACAAGAACACTGGGAGAGGAATATAATTCATGTGAAAATTTCAATGAAGGATGGTCAGGACTGGAAATTAGTGTTTTGGAATGGGGAGGAGAAAGCCAAGTGTAGAGATAATGGTGGCAGGGGGGATAAAAGCAGATTGGATTGCTTGCTTGCTTGCTTGGTTTAAAGGAGAAGGGAGAATCTAGGAAGCTTCTCAGACCTCTGAATTGAAGGACTATGTGGGTTGTAACCAGGAATGGGTGCAGATTAGAGAGGGAACTTGTGAGGGCTTTGAGGAATGTCTATTTAGCTTATCTTGTCCAGAATTTTGGGAGCTTTGCCAAGGCTAGAGTTGAATATTTGCAATATATATGTGATTTTATTAATTCAGTGTACTTGCAGTAACACGGCCTGCGAACAGGGAAAGGGAGAACAGAAGTGTCTATGTTGGAAATTCTTGTAACTGTTTTAACAAGTGGATAAGATTAAGTTATAATTAGCATATTCTTTGTCTGAATGTAAATGCTCTTTCTAAAGCTTCTTATTCTTAACTAGGCTAACACTTCCCTTGCTTCCACCAGTAATTTGCTTGCCAAATCCTTCCTGTACTATTACAGAAAATCCTATTATAAATGTTCTAGGAAACACACTTTTGCCAAACTGATTCTAGCAAGGTTTGTGACTGTGCTAGGAAGGCCTTCCCAGACCTGACTGGGTTCTTGTAATGCCTGGGATACTGTCTGTCTTTCAACAGTCATACTTCTTGGGGGAGTTTACTGAGTTTAACAAACCTGAGGAGTATCTGTGTGGTTTATCAAATATCTTCCTAGGTTTGTGTTAGCAGAACCTAGCACAGGGCCTACCACATAATAGTTGCTCAAGAAATGGTTGTTACAGGAAGAAAAATTCACAGAGGGACATAATAAATGCCAAACATTGAAAATGAGCCACTTTTCCTACCATTTTCTTGTCTTATGTTATAGCTGATAAAACTCTAGAAAATTAAACAAAACCTTTCCATCTGTTTCTCATGGTGAATCTTCTCGGCCCCTCCATACAGAATAATGATGTGCAATTTTCTCCATAGATCGGAAGTTAGAAAGAATTGCTAAACCAAGATAAATTGTATCATTGGCAAGCTGAATTTCAATTATTTACTCTGTCACAGAGTACAAAGTAACCTTAAACACTACCAAACCCTCCTAAACATCTTATCCCAAGAAAACCTTTCCCTGAAACTTGCAAACCACAGAAAAATCATCGCAAATCACTTAGGAGTTATGATGGGGTATTGGTTGAAAAGAGAGCAAGATAAATGCATAACTGTATGGCATTTAATTTTTTATATGTTATTTTACTACCAATATGTTTGGCATCTTCATAAATTACTTCCCTTACAGTTACCTGAAATCTTCAATCCAGGTGAATCTGCTTGTCTCTTCCTGTATGTTAAGATTGTCATCGCTGTGAAGGTTTTTGATTTTGTTTTTATTGCAACACAATAGATACTTACAAAAGTAGATAGCCCATGAATGTGTAGTTTAATGAATTTTCAGAAAATAAACACACTGTGTGACTATCGGGACAGAATAAATTAAAACAAAATGTTACAGTGCCTCTAGGCACTACGTCTGCTGCCTCCTCTCAGTCCCTATGTCTTCTCCCCAGAGACAATTATAACCAATATCTTGATTGAACCACCATAAATTTTGGCTCTTGTATGCTTATTTAAATGTATGTGTGTATATAAACACAGACACAAATACACACAGAGACACACACAGTGTGACATATCCTTCTACGTGCCCATTATCTTCTGCTCAAAATTATACATATGAGATTTATCTGTGCTGTAGAATTTAGTTGTGGTTGATTCATGCAGATTTACATATTCCACAGCATATCAATTATTCTGTTGATAGACATTTCAGTTGCTTCAAGTTTTGAGTCTAATGAATTATGCTGACAAGAACATTTGCATCTGTTACTGGTTGTGGCATGCCTTGGTTTTGATCTTCTTTTGTCCTCAGTTCTTCCCTAAAACCTTTTAATTCTTAATTCAGATTTACCAACTCTGGCTCGAAGTGAGGCTTCCCATACCTTGAAAGTGTCTCTCTTTCCCCGTCACATATCACCAAATGTTCCTGTACTTTAATAGTATTTATACCTTTGAATTGTTTCCTTCTATTAGATTGTAAACTCCTGAGGACAGGAAATTTCTGATCCACTTTTTTCAGGTAGTGTTTTGCTTATATTAAAGATTAAAGTTTTAGCTAGTGAATAAATGATGGACTTAGGCAAATGTCCCTCTAATGCATAAGAAGCTGCATCAGTTTGGTTAAATATGCTCCATTTTGATGGAGAGCTAACTGCAATAAGATATCTTGTAAGACAGTTAAAGATAGGCTTCTATTTTCTACTCAGCTGTAAGATTCTTACAATACTTACAATATTTAAAATTAGTTTTTAAATGTCAAGAAATATACTCTTGGATGGAAAATCTGTAAATAATCTCCTATCCCACTTTGTAGATTCTTGAATGTACTGTTAAAAAATATATTGCTGTACTTTTATACTTACGATGTGTGAGGCATCAGGCTAGACTCATAATCTCATGCGTTAATGGAAAAGAAATTCTTACTGGTAGTGATTTTGAATTTCTCTGTATAATCATGATTTAGTTCCAAGAGCTCCTTTTCTACAAAGAAGGTCAGGACATATTATGTTGCACAGAATTAATTAAGATCAAGAGGCAAAGAGATAGAAAAACAATAGAGGAGAAAATGTTGGTGTTTGGGGGATGCTAATCACTCACTAGTCTCTGTTTCAGCTTCTAAGCAATTAAGAGCAGACAAGGAGCCAAATAGCAATTGCAATATTAGCTTTTTAATTGGTTTGGCTGGGTTGGTGAACATGACAGAACCTTCTGTGTCTTGCTACAAATGACTGCACCCCACCCCCATGAAGAAGAGAAACTGGAGATGAGCCAGGCTACCTTACACATATGGGGTCCAGCTACCAAGAGCTGACCTCTTAGCATCAGAAAGTAGACACAAGCCCACTTTACTCAAGGCCGGATTGGTATCATGGAATATGAGAAAAAGAGGGTAGAGTTTGTTGTACATTGTTACTTGTTTTGTTTTGGGGCTGTCAGCCTATACTCAAACTCAACAAACTTGTAATCACTTATCTGATAATCATGTTGAAGAATGAGAAGGAAGTGAGGAAAGGAGGAAAGATTTCATCCAAGAACCTCTCTTTTCTGGACAGTGGAAGAGATATCCCTCAGAACTTGAGTTGTGTACAACTGGAGAGTGACATTATGCAGATATCCCTAAAGTTTACCCTTGGGCAGCTGCTCAGACTCACACTGCACTTTGGTCCTCTAGAGCTAAGGAGAATCACAGCTGAATATAGGAATAGAGACTTGACTCTATAGGGATAGAGACGTGGCTTTATCTTTAGAAGTCATTCTGCTTTCAAGATCTTGGCATTCTGGGCCTGTGAAGAGCATGGCAGCTAGAAGGGTCTTGGAAACACCTTCACAGGTGTTCCTCCTTTCTCCTGATGAATGGCCTTGGGCTTCTTTCCGCTCACAGCAGCCCTGTTATCAAATAGTGCTTTGCCCTCATAGGAGTTGTTTTCCAAACCTGCTCTTTCATTCTTGACAACATAGGCAAGTTGAAAATTTTCTAAATCGTTAACTTTGGTTTATAAATTCTATTTTGCTTTTTTCTACTTACATTTTGCTGCAGGAAAAGTCAAGAATGACTGTGCTACACCTTCAACACCCTGTTTAGATATTTCATCTGTCAAATATCCTATCTCATTGTACATGAAGTTCTCCTTCCACAAAACACTAGAACATAAACATAATTCATCCCTGTGGTTTAGCCACTTTGTAACAGGATGACTTGTCATCTGCTTTCCAGTAACAGGATCCTCATTCTCACATGAGACATCATTGGAATGGCCATGGCTATCCTCATTCCTACTAATGTTATGACCATGGTCACTCAGGTGATGACTAAGAACCCCGAGGCTTTCTCTACAGCTCCCTTCTGTACCTGACCGCAAACTATTTCTGACCCATTCCAATGATGCAGGTTCATTCTAGCACGGTCCTCCAAACTTTTCCAGTCCCTGTCTACTCCCAGGTTTCAAAGCTGCTTTTGCATTTGTAGGTATTTGTTATGGGAGCACACTGCTACTCTGTATTGATTTCTGCCTTAGTTCATTCTCGATGCTCTAACAATAAACTTTAGACTGAATAACAGAAGCTAATTTCTTATTTCTCAAGTCTAGTAAATCTAAAACCAAGATGCCAGCAGATTTAGTGTCTTGTGGAAGTCTGGTCTCTCTTCTTATATGATACTTTCTTCATTTCCCTGTGGTATAAGGGGAGAGCAGCTGTCTATAACCACTTTTCTAAGGACATCAATCCCATTCATAAGAATGAAACCCCCATGACTTAATTATCTCCTCGAACCTACCTGTCTCTGTCCTATCACTTTGGGGATGAAGTACTCATTTATGAATTATGGGGAATCAACATTCAAAGCATAGCAATTGCATTTCTCAAATTTAAAGTTCAGGGCTTTATTATTATTATTATTATTGGTATTTTAACCAGAAAATGTAACCATCACGAATATTTTGAAATAAAAAGCAATATCTAGTTAGTTATTGACAAAAAAAATCTGTATGAAAAGAAAATCAGGATCCTGGGAAAATGGCATAATAAGAAACAGTAGGGTGTATCTCATGTTTAAGCAACAGTCTTAAAGTTGCCCAAAGAAGAGTTGCAGTGGAAGAATGTATCCGGTGTAATTATTTTGGAACTATGGAGTCTATTGAAGGCTTACCACTCCTAAAGGAAGGCTGAGCCCTAGATCGATCAATTTCAGCTGTTAGTACAGTAGCAGCTACTCAGTTCCCACCCAGACCGTGGAAGCTTGGTATCGCATGTGTTCCTATAGAAGCCTGCATCAGCTTTGGGGAACCAGGGTGCACAAAACTAGTTTTCCAACTATCAAGGATTTGTGTTATGATTATTGATTCCTGCTTCTGATCACAGAGGTGCTGACAAAGGCAGACAGCCTTGGTTGCTGTGCCTCTCCCACTGCGGCAAGCCCCACAGTGAGTGAGCTTTAGGGGGTCTTACAAAGCAGACTGCCTGCCATCTCTGCCCTTACTTTCCTTTTCACCTTTGATAAACCATGCTTTAAGGAGTAGGACAATCAAAAGCAATTTAATGAACTGGGAAAAATAGAAAGGGACCACGTATGCCTGGCGAAGGCCCAGGCTCCGAAGACCTCGTGTTTCCGCTGCAAGTTGAGCTTATCATAAAGATAACTTATAGCAGTATAAAACCAAGGAATGATCAAAATCAACAGTAAGAACCCAGAAAACTATGATGTGGGGAGGATTTGATTTTCAGTTACTGTATTATCAACTCAAACGTTCAGTTTTCGTCAAATCATGGGGCATACAAAGAAACAAGAACATATAGATCATTAAAAAAAAAAATCAACAGGTATTATCCCTGAAAAAGACCTGAGGAAAGATCTATTAGATGAAGACTTTAAAGCAATCTTAAAGTTGCCCAAAGGACTAATAGATGTAGAGGAAGCCAAGAAAATGGTGTATGAACAAAATGAAATATTAGTAAAAAATTTTAAAAACCTCAAAAAGAATTCAAGAGGAAACACTGGACTGACAAACACACTAATAGAAATAGAAATTTCATTAGAGGAACCCAAAAGCAGTTTGAAGTATACAGAAAGGAGAATCAGTGAACTTGATGATGATACAATGGAAGTGATTGAGTCTGAAAAATAGAAAAATGTTAAAGAAAAGAAAAGAGAGATTGACTGATGCATGAGACTGCACCAAGAAGACCAATATATGCATAATGGAGTTCCAGCAGGAGAACAGAGAAAGACAGAGAAAATATTTGAAGAAATATTGCTGAAAACTGTATACTTTTGATGAAAGATATAAATAAAAATAACTAAGAAGCTCAACAGATGAACCTAAACATATTCACAGAGACAAATTAGGATCACATTTTAGAGAGGGAAAGAATCTTCAAAGAGTCTAAGAGAAGCAAAATTATCACACACAAGGGATCCTTAATATGATTACCAACAAGATTTTTGTAAGAAACTTTTGAAGCCAGAAGGTAGTAGTCTTGTATAGTCAAAAGGGCCAAATTAAGAAAACTTGACATCCAAAGAGCCTGTGTCCAGCAAAATTGTGCTTGATAAATGTGGTAGAAAAATTGACATTCTCAAATAACCAAAAACTGGAGAAGTTTGGCACTGACAGACACACCTGGCCTCACAAAAAAATTCTCAAAGAAGTTTTTGGGTGACATGAAAGGACACTGGACAGTAACTTGAGGCCAAACAAAGAAATAAAAATGTCAATAAAGGCAAAAACGTAGGCAGTTATTATACTCTGTGTCTCTACTTTCTGTTTCCTATGTGATTTATAAGATTAAGATTAAAAATACCTATTAACTTAAAGTGTACTATCATCATAAGCCTGGTTTATATAATTTTGTCATGTGAAAAATTTAACAAACAAATGCATAATAATTACTAATTTATATATTCAGGACATGATACAAAAGATGTAATTTTATGATATCAACAGCTGAAAGGTGTCTGTAAAAACTATAAAGCAGTGTTCTCATACGTTAAGCTGCCATAAATTCAAATTAGGATGTTTTATGATTTTAGGATGTTTAATGTAGTTTCCATTATAACTACAGATAAAATAGTCATAGAGTGAGGGAAAAGGTTATGAAAAGGGAATTAAAATGCATTGTGTACATGTACCAGCTCCCCAAAGAAATGTAAATATTATGTACCACCAAAAAGTGTTAATAATAATAATAATAATAAAAGGACTGTGTACCTGGGCTAGAGCATGACTTAGAATTCATTCTTTCTTAGTAACCCAGGGTCATTCTAAGATTGCTCTTCTTTTATTCAGCCATTTCTGCCAAGTTTTCATTTCACTAGCAAAGATGGTTGTGTATGTGTGTGTAAAATAGTTTTACTTTTATAAACATATAATTCATATATCATAAAATTTACCCAATTAAAGGGTATAATGTAATGAATTTTAGTAGATACAGAGTTATGAAACACCGTGACTCTTTAAATTCAGACAATTTCATCAATCAAAAAAGAAACCCCTGTGACCATTAGCAGTCATAATCCATTTGTCCCCTCCTTCCCCCACTGCCAGGAAGCCAACCAGTAATTTACTTTCTGTCACTACAGATTTGTCTAATCTGGCCTTTTCAAGCAAAAGGAATGATATAATGTATGCTCTTCAGTACTTTGATGACTGTCTCTTTTCACGTAGCATAATTTTTCAAGGTTCATCCATATCGTAACATGTATCAGGATTTTATTCTTTTTTATTGATGAATAACTTTCCAATGCATGGATGTAGCTTGTTTATCCTTGGATCAATTGATGGACACTTGCATTGCTTTCACTTTTTTGGTTATCATGAATAATACTGCTAAAAATATTCAAGTACGAGTTTTGTGTGGAAATATGTTTTCATTTCTCTAGGGCATACATCTAATATATAGGTATCATCTGTTACCTATGTATTAGGGACATAATTATAATATGGTAATTCATTTATCACTTTGAAGAACAGCAGAACTGTTTTCCAAAGTGGCTGTATCACTTGCATCCTACTAACCGTCTGTCAGGGTGCTAAATTTTTTTTTTTCTGTACTTTAGTAAATGCTCATTGTCTTTTTTTTTTAAATTTAGTCATCCAAGTCTGTATGAAGTATTATCTTACTGTAGTTTTGATTTAATTTTATTAATGACTAATGCTGCAAAGTATGTTTTTATGTACTTATTAACCATTTTTTAAAACTTCTTTGTAGAAATGTCTAAATTCTTTGCTCATTTTTAAAGTCAGGTTGTTTCTCTTTATATTTTTGAGTTGTATGAGTTATTCATATTTTCTGGCTATCAGTTCCTATTCTGAGATGTAATTTGCAGCTGTTCTCTACCGTTCTATGAGTTGTCTTTATGTTTTCTTGATGGTATTCTTTAAAGTACAAAATTATTGTTTTATAAGTGAAATTTATCTTTTCCCCCTTTAGCCCCTTGTGCCTTTAACTGGTCTCTAATTTTTTATCCCTTTCTCAGAGGAGAAAAGCTGTCGGCTCTTTGTGGTTTATTCAAGAAAACACCTACGGGGCTTATGTGAAGTCCATAGGTTTATTTGAAAGGTATTCAGAGTTTTTCTCTAAGTACAAGATGTTTCTTGGTTACACCAAAGAACATTCTTTAAGAAAATATAAACTGTATACAATCAGTAGCGATTGTATTTTTTGATGTGTTAGCATCAGACTCAAATAATCTTGAATTTATAAATATGCAGTTCTAACTGAAAATAAAACTACATTAGGTATTTTTAAGGTCCAAGCAAATTGGATTCTACATCACATGGATGGGCAGTCCTCCAATGGCCAAAAGATCTGGTGCTAGACAAGACAGCAGGCCCACATTTATATTCAAGAAAGAAAGTAAATAAAGGACCCAGGAATGAGTATATGCGTAATGTACACTAATATTTATTGAGTCATGCTACTTCTCAGATTCTGCACTATTTTCAATCTTTCAAAAAATATTGCAACTTTTACTTAAAACCAGTGTTACAACATGATCTGTTGTGCATTATCATCTCTATTACACAGATAAAGAAAATGAGACTCAGTGATTTAAAGTAAAATGGCTATAAAGTAGTGAAAGGAGAATTGGAACTCTGATACGTTTGAAGACAAGAATCATGCTCTTTTCACACATCAGGAACATATTATATCCAATAGTAACTTCAATCAACGTAGTCATTTACTTACAAATAGGTGCAACTTTCTATTTCAAAGATAATTAGGTACTTAGGTTACCTCTACCTAGGGAAATCTGAGTATTGGGAGCTATGAATCTCATGAATCTAAAGGCAGACAGAGGCAGTCATGCAAGCCACGAGGGAGACGCCTGTCTCAAATTGACAGCATTGTAGAAGGGTCTGGCATGGATCAGCAAAACAATACATACACATAATTTTAATTTGTAAATTAAATGTATTTAAGTATAATTTACATAAAGTGAACCAACTTTCAATGTGTACATCATTCCTTGGGTTCTAAACAAATCTATACATTTGTAAAACCTTCATAATCAAAACACAGAATGTTTCCATCAACCTGAGTGCAACCTTTGTGCCTCTTAGCAATTTATACACCTCCTTTCAAAGACAGTCATTGACCTGTTTTTTGTCATCACATGTTAGTTTTTCCTGCTCCAGAATCTCATATAAATGGAAATGTAAAATAGGTACTTCTTTGTGTCAGGCTTTTTATATAGCCAAATAATTTTAATATCCATTCATGGTATTGTATGAATCCATTAAAAAATTCCTTTGAATTGCTATGTAACTTTCTTTAAAAAAATATCCCAGAGTTTCCATATTTCTCTAACATGCCATCTGACCAAATGTTGGACGTTTGGATTTTTTCATTTTGGTTGTTATAAATAAAGTGGCTATGCACATTGGTGCATTTGTTTCATTTCTACACATATGTTTTCATTTCTCTTGAGTAAATCCCTATGAGGAATTGTTGAGTCATAGAGCAGACATACTTTCAACTCTACATGCAACTGCCAATCTGTTTTCTGAAGTGACTGAATCATTTTTCTCTACCCTCAGTCATATGTGAAGGTTCCAGTTGCTTCATACCCTCACCAATATTTAGCATGGTAAGTATCATAATTTGTAATTTTAGTACAACTACTAGAAACAAAATGGTATTCTGTTATGGTTTTAATTTCCATTTTCTTAAGAATTTATGATGCAAAATATATTTTCATGTGGTATTGGCCACTCATATACATATATACATATACTATAAACATACATATGTACATAAATAGATACACGTGCATATTGAAATATCTTTTTATTTTTTGTTAACATTTTTTAATCAGGTGTCTTCTAATCACTGAGATACAAGTATTCTTTGTGTATTATGTATACAATTCTTTTTCATATCTATGTGATGTTAGATATATTCTTCCAGCCTTTGGCTTACCTTTTGATTTTATTAATGTTGTCATTTGAAGATCAGAGTAAAGGTGAAAATCAGTGTGATTGTCTCAATAGATGTAATTCTCCCCCAAACTGAGCATTCATTTATGGCAGAAACTCAGTAAAATACCTAGAGGTTTAAAATGTTATTCCTCTATTTTCTATTATTCTTTATTTTAAATTATCGATTGCATTAACTTTTGTAAATAAATATTTTCTTAGTCTACTTAGTTTACTATATAACAGAATACCATAGATTATCACTGCATGGTTTATAAACAACAGAAATTTATTACTCACAGTTCTCGATGCTGAAAATTCTAAGACCAAGTCAAAGGCAGATTTAGTGTCTTCTTTCAGGTTTATTGAAGACTTTGCTGTGGGGAAAGAATGAGCTCTATGGGTCTCTTTTGAAGCGCACTAGTCATATTCTTCAAGATGCTACCCACAGGACCTGATCACTTCTCAAAAATCCTAACTCTTATTGCCATTTAGGGTGTTTCGTAGTTACACGTTCAGCATGCAAACTTTGAAAGACTCATACATTCCAAATTGCATTTGCTTCCTTCTTGTTACTTTGGGTGTTGTTTGTTCTCTTTTTCTAGCTTCTTAAATGGAAAACTCAGATCATTCATATAGATCTTTCTTTTTTATAATTAACTTTGAAAAGTATAATTTTTCTTTAGGCAATTTTTCAGGTCTTTCTCACAAATTTTGATATGTTGTCTTTAAACTTTTATTAATTTGTGACCTATTTTTAAATCCAGAAGTTAAGTCAACATGTTTTATTTAATTTCCAAATACTTGGAGGTTTTCTAGGTGTAATTTTATTAGTGTTTTTTAAATTTAACTTGATTTTACTCTGAGAGCCTATTTTCCATGAGTTAAAATCTTTGAAATTTAAAAATTTTATATACTGTCATAAGGTTTATGTTGGTAGGTATTTCCTATATATTTCAAAACAATGTGTATCCTTCTAGGGCAAAATGATCTGTAATTGTTAATACTTCAAGTTACTTGGGGTATTTCATGTTCTTACTGATTTTTGTCTACTTTTCTAATAATCGATAAGAGATGAGTCTTGGAAACTATTTTTAACTATGGTTTCATCTATCATGCTTTTCAATTTGGCCAGTTTTAAAGCATATTTAGAATCATGATTATTGGTATATATATACTAAGGAATGTTATGATCTTCTTAATGAATTATTATTGATTGTTCTTTTTTTTTTTTTTTACTTTTTTCAGTTTTTTTTTTAATTTAGTACCTGTTTACATTATATAATGATTACATTCCTTGTGGAGAGTTGGTGAACATACATAAGACATCTCAATTATTTCATCCCCTTCCCTACCCCCAACTCTTGATCACCTTCCCATTTGGAGAAGATCTATTTCTTTACCTCCTTATATTTTATTTTGTTCCTTATATATTTGTTGAGTTTCTCATATAAGATAAACCATGCAATATGTGGCTTGCATGTCTGATCTATTTCACTTAACATCATGGTTTTAAGGTGCATCCATTTTCTTACAAAATGACTTGTTTATCCTTTGTTATGGCAAAGTAGTACCCTATTGTGTATAAATACCACATTTTCTTTATCCACTCACCTGCTGATGGACATACAGACTGCTTCTATTACTTAGCTATTATGAATTGTGCTGCTATAAACATGGGTATGCATGTATCACTGCAGTTATGATGTTTTTAGCTCTTTTGAGAAGATACATAGGTGGGAAATAGCATGATCAAATGAAATTTCTAGTTCAGTTTCTTGAAGAATCCCCATACTAATTTCCTTAGTTATTGTACTAGGTTACATTCCCACCAACAATGTAAAAAAAAATTCCTTTTTTCCTTGCAGATACACTGTCACTTACCGTTATTTGACTTTCTGATGATAGCTATTCTTTCTGGAGTAAGATATAATCTCTGTTATTTAATAAATGATGCCAGAAAAATTGGCTATTATATGTAGGAGGCTGAATATAAACCCATATGCTACACCATTTACTAAACTAAAATAAAAATGGATCAAATATCTAAATTTTAAAACAGAAACACAGTACACTAGCAGATGAAATAGGTAAAAATCTTGAAGACAGACATGTAGGTAAGGACTTTCTGACAGAATTCCAATGTCCCAAGAAATACTATAAAGAATCAACAAGTGAAATCAAATTACAAAGTTTTTGCATAGCAAAGAAAACAGTGAACAGAGTGAAGAGACAACCTAAAGAACAGGGAAAAAATTTTGCCTCCTATTCCATAAACAAAGGACTAATATGTAGAACACATAAATAGCTCAAAAAATTAGACCCACGATATAAAAGGTCCCATAAAAAGTGAGCTACTGAAATGAACAGATACATTTCAAAAAGTCAAAATTGCCAATAAATGAGTGAAAAAAATGTACAATATTACTGGTATTAGAAAAATGTAAATATTATTTTTTTATTTTGATCTCCTTTGCTGTTTCTTTTCCTGAAGTCTACTTTGTCTACCTTTGTTGTAGCTCCTCTAGATTTTCAAGATTAGCTATTTCAAAGAATGAAGCTGTGAAATGGAATTCATCACTCTACAATCCACACATTTAGATAGCACTACTCAGTGATTTGTAGCCTGTTCATGGTATGTGCAAATCATTTTCTTTACCAGAAAATAGAATACCACATGTTTTAGGTATCTGTCTCATCCCCTTCCCTTTGTCCTTAAGCAAACATAAGCTACTCTGTATACATGTACCTAATATAGACACAAATTAAAGATACTGAAATATAGCATTTTGTAACTGGATTCTTTAACTTTGTATAAAGTTTTTAAGGTTCGTTCATGTCACAGCATATATAGAACTTCATTTCTTTTTAGTAAATTATATTCCATTGTATAAATTTATTTATTTATTTATTTATTTATTTATTTATTTTTTTGCGGCACCAGGGATTGAACTCACAACCTCGCACCTGCCAGGGCAGGCGCTTAAGGCACTGAGCCAAACTCCCGGACCTGGTTTTTTTTTTTTGAGGCAGGGTCGCACTATGTAGCTCAGGCCGGCCTTGCGCTCGCGTTGTAGACCAAGTCGGCCTCGAACTCACAACGCTCCGCCTACCTCAGCCTCCCGAGTGCTGGGATTAAAGGCGTGCGCCACCACGCCCGGCCCATTGTATAAATTTAGAATGTTTTATTTATCCATTTATCATTTGATAGATAATTGTCTACTTTTCACTCTTGGGTTATCATGAATAATGCTGTTATAAACAGTCATATGCAAGTTTTTGTGTGGACATATATTTCAATTTCCCTTCAGCATATGTCTAATACATAGGTATTATCTATTATCTACACATCAGGGGTCTAATTGCTGGGTCATATGGTGACTATATTTAACATTTTGAGAAACCAATTAAAATGTTTTCCAAAGTGGTTGTGTCATTTAACATCCCACAGTCAATGTATGAGTGTTTTAGAAAATTTCTCTAGATTCTCAAAGAGTTATCCTACATATTTTTGAGTTTTGTCACTCTAGTAGATGTGAAGTTGTGCATCCCTGAGTCTTTGCACTGATTTCCTTCATGAATAATAAGAACTTCTCTTGTCCTGATTGCTTATTTGTCATCTTTGCGGAAATTTCTCCTCAGATTCTTGGCCCATTTTGTAATTGGGCTATTTTACTTTTTAGTACCATGTAGTAAGTATTCTTTGTGGATTCTAGATAGAAGTTCCTTATCTGATACACAAGTAGCAATTATTTTCTCTCCTTCTGTGGGATGCATTTTCATGTTCTTGAAAGTAGTGTTCTTTGAAGCAGAGCGTTTTGTTTTTTCAATGAAATAAAAATTAAATAAATCTTTCTTTTGTGACTTCTTAAGATTTAGAAATCTAAGAATCCATTTCCAAATCCAAGGCCATGGAGATTTACCCTTATATTCTCTTGTAAGATTTTACTGATTTTTTAAATGTTTTGCATATGAATTAGGTCTTTATTTTAATTTTTGTATATATTTTAAAGAACTTCATTTTTTTGTATGTGGCTAAATGGTTCATTAGCCATTTATTGAAAAGACTGTTATTTTGTCTTGAAGTATCTTGGTGCCCTTTCTGAAAATGAGATCTCATTTTCAAAACTAAAATAGTTTTATTTCTGAATTTTCATTCAATTGTGTTGATTGATATGTCCACCTTTGCTAGTATCACAGTCTGATTTCTTTTTAGTAAATTTTGATATCTTTGATTCTTCCAACTGTTTTTTCAAGTTACTTTTGTCTGTTTTCTTCCCTTAGCAATTCCATATAAATTTTAGAACCAGTTTGTCCTTTTCTACAAAAGAAGTGGGCTGAAATTCTGACAAGGATTTTATTAAGTCTGTTGGGTAGTGTTATCATTTTAAATCTTCAATTCCATAAACACTGGATACTTCTAATTTAGATATTCTTTAATGTCTTTCAAAATTATTTTTTAATTTTCAGAATATAAATACATATATTTTACTAAATATATTTTATTTTTATGCTATTGTAAGTAGCATTGTTTTCTTAATTTAATGTTTTGAATTTTTCACTGAATTTGTATAAAAATGTAATTATTTTTTAATATTAGTATTGTATCCCATTATCTCATTGATTTTTTTTTTTTTTTTTTTTTTTTTTGTGGTCCTGGGGTTCAAACTCACAGCCTCGTGCCTCTTAGGTAGGCGCTTAAGCCACTGAGTCAAACTCCCAGCCCTAGCTTTGAGGCAGTGTCGCACTATGTAGTTCAGGCAGGCCTCAAGCTCACGTTGTAGCCCAAACTGGCCTCAAACTCACAACACTCCTCCTACCTCAGCCTCCTGAGTGCTGGGATTAAAGGTATGTGCCGCCACACCCAGTTTATCTCAGTGAACTTATTTATTAGCTTGAATACTTTCTAGTAGATTCCTTACTTTTTGTGTCTGTTTGTTTTTAAATAGAGATAGTTTAACTTCTTTCTTTTCAATGAGGTGTTACTGATTAACTAACTGGTAACACTGCTGGAACCTTGAGTACTATGTTAGATAGAAGCATTTTCATTGGAAATTCTTGTTTTGCTCTTAATTATATTGTGTGTATGTGTGTCTGCGTGTGTTTGTGATTGTATATGAAATATATAGTCTTTAATTATTAGACATGATGCTTTCAGCATTTTTAGATGCATTTCATAAGTTTGAAAACATTCCTTTCTATTCCTAATCTCTTGAGTGTTTTTAATCAGGTAAGTGTTCAATTTTATAAAATATTTTATCTCAGTGGTCCCCAGTCTTTTTCTGCACCAGGGACTGGTTGCATGGACAACATATTTCCCATGGACTGGGATAAGGGGAAGTTGGGAAGGATGGTTTCAGGATGATACAAAGCTGTGTGCAGTCTAGACCCTTCTTGTGGGAAGTTCACGGTAATGCTCATGCTTCCATGAGAATCAAACGCTGCTGTGATCTGGCAGGAGGTGTAGAAATGGGAAGCAGCTATAAACACAGATGAAGCTTCACTGGCTTGCCTCCTCCTTGCCTCCTGATGTGTGGTCTGGTTCTTAATAGTCCACTGATTAGTACAGGATCACTACTTTATATGTTAAGATAGTCATGTGTGTGCTGGTCAGCTTTCCTTCACTATAACAAATTATCTGAGATAACTGAGTTTTAAAGGCAGAAATGATTTATTTCAGCTCACAGTTTTGTAGACCCTAGTCTATAGTAGGCTGTTCCTGTTCTCTGGGCCTGGCACATCATGGTGGGGGGCACACACCAGAGAAAATTACTTACATCACAAGGGTGACGTAAAATGAAACAAAGAGTGAGGAGGAAGAGAGTGGGACCTCACCATCCTGTTGGTGGCACACTACCAGTGATGGAAGGACTTCTTATTAGCTTCCCCACCTCCAAAAGAGGCACCCTGGGGCCACGCTTCCACACAGTATACTTTGGTGTGTGTGGGGGGATATTCAACATTCAAATTATAATAGTGGTTTTTGTCTTTTATTCAGTTATTATATATGCTGTAGTAACTGAGTTTTTGCATGTCAAAACATTATTATTATATGCTATATTCATTGATTTTTGGATGCTTATCTTGTTTTAGTCAAGGTTTATAAGGGAAAAGATTTAATACAGGACATATAACTTATAGGATTATTTTATAATAGTCACGGAAGAGTCAAATGCGGACGAGTGCAGGAGTTCTACTCACCTACTAGAGACCCAAAGAATCCAGCTGAGGGCCTGGATTGCATGGCCTAGAGCCCACAACAGTGTCTCATGCAAATCTCTGTCAAGAGTCTGAACTGGGAAGGCCCAAAGGTCAGTGGTGGAAGCTAGAAATTCTGCATCAGCGGGATGAAAGATCTGTGCCAGCAGGCTGAGGGATCTGCACTGGAGTCAGGAAGCAATGCTTAAGATAAGGGCCAGAGCTTCCCCAAAGAGACCAACTGCCATCCTCAATGACAATAGGGACCTAAGCTCCTTCAACGATGAGAACAACGAAGTTCATATCAGGAAAGTCAGTGTGAGGAGCTTCTTCAGGAGAATCAACGACGCACCATCTTCCCCTCCACTTCCCCTTTTATGCTGTTGGCAACAATCCTCAGGTGGACCTTCCATACCCAGTGCCACCCTAATTCAGTTCAGCTGGGTGATATAAGTTGACTATTAGTTAATTCACCACATATCTGGAATCACATCTGTGTTACTTACTTTCAGCCTGAAGCACTTTTCTTGTCATTCCTGCATTCTTGGTCTAAAGTAGGAATTCCCTTGATTCCTTGTCTAAATTATCTTAATTTTACTTTAATTGTTGAAAGCTATTTTCACTAGATAAAAAATCTTAGGTTGGTTAGCTTCTTTAGTGTTTGGTTACTTATTCCTTTGAAATAATTTTTTGGTTCTTGTAATATGCATTTTCTTCCTGCTTTTCTTGGTCAGGCTAGCTAAGCATTTATCAATTTTGTTGATTTACTAACATCAAAATCAGTTTGGTTTTTATTAACTTTTTCACTATTGCATTTCTATTTTGTGTTCATAAAGTTCTTTTATTATCTGTAGCATTTCCTTTCACCTGCTTGCTGCACTTTGTCCACATTTTCAATGTTTTAAGGTGGAAGATCAGAGTATTGATTTCAGATATTTGTCCTGTTTAATATATATATATATTTACAATTAAAATTTTCTTGTAAGAACCATTTTAGTTATATCCTGGAAGTTTTTATATGCCATGATTTCACTTTTATTCAACTGAAATTTTTTGGTGATTTCCCACTCTATTTTCCTTGACAATTACTTTTGAATCTTATACCAGTGATGGTGAACCTTTTAGAGCTTTCAATGATGCAAGAAGCCCACTGCGGCACATGTGTAATAGGTTTGCCACCACTGCTATGATACAGATTTTTTCATACTCTTTGAAAGTTGTATTTCTCTTTTAGGTTCAGCTTTTACTGGGAACTTATGTTTGGATCATGCTTCAACCTGACAACTTATTCCTATAGTTGCAGTATTTACACCATTTAAATTCAATGTATTGTTAATATTATTGGACTTTCTATAATTTGATATTTCTCTATATCCTCTTATGTTCTTTCTAGTTTACTCATTTTCTGCTTTTTGTAAAACAATTGAATACTTGTGAATTTTATTTTATTCATCACTATCTTATTAATTATATTTCTTTGTTTTTAGCTGCTATTCTAGTTACAATCTTTAACTCATCATGTTCTGTCTTCAAATATTACATCAGGAAATTTACAATGTAAAACATTTACAGCATTGTTTCATTTTGCCACTAATTTTTTTTATTGCTTTCTTACTTTTAACTTTCATTTATGTGTTAAATTCCATAATATATCATTATTTTTGTTTTAAATAATCAATTACTTATTTACTTATCTGGAGGGTGTCTTTAGAACTTTAAAAATGTCCTGTTTTTTTCTTCTGCTCTCTAGTTTGCATTATAGCATAGAGTGCGTGAGTATTTGAACTAACATTGGACTAATTTCTGTTATTTTGATTTTTGTAAGAGGTATGGCAGAAGAAATGACCAAGTCTTCAGAAACAGCAGTCTGGACTGGGAAACTGGAGAGGACCATGAGTATTGTGGATGGGCTGGGACCACAGACATTGCTTTGAAGCTCCATCTGCGTGACAGCCACACTGCTTTCACTTGATGGAAAGGTTATTTGGGTAGTTTTAGGTGGATAAATGAAAGTTCTTTCGCTCTCCTCCAAGCCACTCTTTGCTATCCCTACTGGAGACAAGAGAGCTAATGAGTGATGTAAGGAAGTGATGGTATCTGATGTCATACTCCACACTGTTATTAGACTTGTGACCTTAAACATGGCATAAACATGTGTGTACTTTAATCTTCTCAGAAAGAAGGAGCTGGAAGAATAACTACATTTTGCTAGACATGGTGGCGCACCCCCTTTCTCAGCACTCTGGGAGGCTGGAGCCAGGAGGATCACAGAATTCAGCCCTGTCTGTGCAACTAAACAATTGTGCAAGACTAGGTTTTAACAAAGGGGGATTGGTGGGAAGATAACTCACTGTGAAGGCCCTGGGTTCAAATCTCACTTCTGGAGAGGGTGTTTCTAGAGTATGTGGTTTTTGTATTGAATATGTTGATATATGTAAAAAACTTGGACCAATGCCTAGAACATGTAAGCCCTCAGTACTTGTCTCTTCCTACCATTATTTTTATTAGTGTTGTTATTAAGAACCATGCCTTCTAAACAAATCAGGAACAGAAGTAAATTCCAAAGAAGAACGATAGATTATAAGAAAGTGGCAGAACGATGCTTCTGTCAGAGTTTGAGGTTAACATTCAAGATTTCAAGACTGATAAAGTTTCTGACAATAAAACAGATGTTTTGGAAAAGAGATAAAGTTGTCAGTCAATTGTACTGTTGTTCTTAATTATGCAGTATCTTTCTTGAATGACTGTTACAAATTATTTCCCCTTATGTGTACTTCACATTGCTTCCCTGTAGAGGGGTCACACTTCTCTGCCCTATTGTTTCAGAGTCAGGCTTGGCCATGTGACTTGCTGTGGTTTATGGAATAGGCCCAAAAATGACACTGGCCGTTATTAAGGAGCAGGTTTCAAAGCTATCACATGGTTCTGCGTTTTTAACCCTCCCAACCTGCTTCTTGTTTTTACTACACCACCAACTCACTCTCTTGTCGACAGAGGCTTTTCTTTCAGTTTAGACCCCTAACTTCAAATGGCATTCAGAGCAGAACTATCGATTGCTAGTAACTGTCATCTAATATGAGCAGCACAAGGACCTACGCTGTTATAAGGCACCCCAATGCTGGGTTATTTGACCACACAAACGAACTAACACAGAGAGAATGGCTGTTACAGACTGGAGGAAACAACCTCTGGAGATGAGAAACTGAAAAACCTGAAAAGCCAAGGTTTAAAGAGACTAGGCGCATCCACTTGAATATTGAAAATACAGTGATTGAAGTTAGATTGTAAAGGAATACTGAAGCTAGGAGTTCAGGTTGTCAATGGATGATTATGTGCTAATAGAATATTGGTAGAAATAAAAAGCAAAGTGGGATGATTGAGAGGAGGAGGGATTTTTATATGAGGAGCAGAAAATGCAGTTGAGTATCAGGAGCAAAAAGAACTACTCCTACCTCAAGGCCTGCTAATGCAAAATGTATCAGCTTATTCTGGGAAGCATTGTATGCAAACTTTCAGTAGATGTAGTTTCATAAAAAGAACGCAAAATGACATTTGGCCATATGAGAGAAATTGAGAGTTCCAGAATGCAGGGAAATGGATTAAGAGCAGCAAAAAGAGTGAAGATTTGGGTTAGATTAGGAGAGTAGGTTATTTGGAGATAGTGCGATGAATAGACCAGAAATCTTGGACTTCCAGTTCTGACTGAAGTCTCAGAAATGGGAAGTTCTGGGTAGTGATGGTGAGAAACTGACAGCATAGACTTGAGTGCTACCTCTGATATTATGCTGGTGTCCAAGGCAGGTAATCCTTTTCATTCTAGTCTATTTTTAGAAACTTCAAAAAGTTTTAAGGTTTTTCCTTTTGTTTGTGAGTCTCTCTCCAACCTCCCATTCCAATCTAGATATTAATGTTTCTAGTCTCCCACAATTGATGTTCTTTGCATGTAATACCAAGTTTTGCATGTAACACCAAATACTTCAGGGGGTTTTCTTTCTTGCATAAACTCCCTTTCAGAATGGGCTTTCAAAAACTATACTAGGTCCTTGAAAGAAATACATATAGTCATAAAACCTCTGATGCCCCTTCAGTTAACTTACCTCTGCCTGTATAGATTTGACTTTTTCAACTTAGGTCTTTCTTGTGGGTACAGATAGAAGATTTCAGGATCTCAAGAGATATTATTATCTGAATATTATTAGGTGCTAATAATAGTAATAGAATTATCATTATACATCATTATATCATCTAACATTTTCTACTTTCTCTTTTTTATTACAGAATGATTGCTTGCTAAAGTTGGGAAAATTAATAAAAAAACCCACATTAATAATTAAACAAAAATAGGGTAATTGCTTTAGCATGAGCAATTGCTTGCTCTCTGAACATTTTCATGCTCAGTTTTCAAACACTAAAGTAGCAGTCATTAAGATAGCCAAAATGATAGCTCCTATTTATTTAATACCTTTTCATAGTGACCTTTGGTAAGTAAATCTTATGTTGAATGTTACGTCAAAATAATCATAACTCTTGAAATCTTTGAATGAATTTTAACTTCGATTGTTTTTCTCTACAAATATTATGGAGTAAGGTCACCTTTGCATTGACAAAAGCTTGGTTTTGTGGTTGGCGTCTACTAAAACAAATTTAATCTGAAACATTGGGAAGAGTTCAATAGCAGAATAAAGAAATTAATAAATGCTTTATGCTCTAAAGCCAGATTTTCTCTTAGTAGACCAAGAGTTTTGTGAGAAACTCAAAGCATCTACCCATCCTGAGCTATTGGGAACAAATCTTTTTCTTTACCACTGTCCTCATCGAAATTCTCTGAAGGGAAAGTTGCAAATGGATGATGATAGTGGTAGTGATGCGAAGATAGTGATCATGGTAGTAACCATCTTTGTAGATTGTTTCTTTGGTGCTCGCTAGTTTGTATTATATTGATATCCTCAGAAGACCTAAGAGCAAAGTTGGCTGTTAATGTTCATTGAGGTGACATAACATGTCCTAAAAACACAAAAGTTCCAACTGGTGGTTATGGTTTGATTGACAATGTCTCCTAGACTGCTCATGTGTTCAGAGGTGTGGCTTTTAGAAAGTGATTGCATCCTGGGGGTGTTATACTCATCAATATGTTAATCTGCTGATGAATTTATTCATAAAATGCTGTCAGAATTTAGGACCTGAGTGGAGGAGGTGAGTCCCTGGTGGTGTGAACTGGTAGAGTGTTTTCTTGCCCCTAACCTCTTACTCTCTGGTTCTTGCTTCTCTCTTTCTGGCCACCACGAGTAGAAAAACTTTCATTTACAGTGCCCCTCTGCTTGGTTATTTCTGCCTTGGATCCAGCCATCCATGGATTGAAATCTCTGAAACTAAGAGACAAAACAGATATTTTCTCATTTAAATTGTATGTATCTCTGAAACTAAGAGACAAAACAAATATTTTCTCATTTAAATTGTATATGTCACATGTTTGGTCCCAGGCATGAGAAAGTCAACTAAATCACTGGGTGAATGAATTTCTGGATATAGTACTGTCTCAATGTTATGTTAATTCACACAAATTTATAGCAGTTTTTCAGAAGTTATTGTTATTTTTTTCACGACCCTTTCACATGGGGCAAAGAAAATGTCCTTACCTAATTAATTATTTATTAAAATTGTCATTGCCATAGTAACAAGTGCTTTCATGTTCATTATTTCTATTGTTTGTCAGAAGAAGCCATAAGGTAAGCATTACTGCCAACCTTAGCATCTGAAGAGCTCAGAATTTATGTGACAGGCTGGATGCCACGTAACTTGTAAGGGCTAGAACTAGTGATTTTGCCCATGGTTTCTCATTCCATGCCATTGTGTTTCTCATGTGATATTTTTAACTCAAGTAACATTTTCCAAACTGTTTTGTGCATGTTAATTAATTTTACATGCATGGTGCCTTGCCATATAATTTTTATTAATATCCAATTTTATTAAGATTTCTCCAGAAGTTGCTCATTTTTAGGATACGTTCGATCATTCCAGAAGTCTGTCCCTGTTTTTGTCACCAGAAAGAATGTAGTCTTGAAACAGATGCCAACAAATGTCATTTTTAAAACTTTTTATTTATGTATTTTTGCAAAATATAATAAATACATGCATCCTGAGGAGCCAGAGCATATGCATATCATATCATGAGCCTTTTTGCCTCTTCTTCTCCTTTCTTCCTTCCTGTCTTCTTCTTTCCTCAGATCCCACTCCCATATGATTGAGGTCTCTGGCTCCAAACCCAGTGTTCCCATCAGTCTGTCATGCCAACTGCCTAAACTCTATGATATGAGAGAACTTCAGGCCTTGGCCAACCACACCCCCTCTGAATGAAATCATTTCCATCTTTCTGTGCTGCTCTTCCCCAAGACACATGATAAATATTTATTCAGTTTTCATGACTCAGCTCAAATATTACTTCAT
Organism: Dasyprocta punctata; assembly: GCA_004363535.1. NCBI lineage: Eukaryota > Metazoa > Chordata > Mammalia > Rodentia > Dasyproctidae > Dasyprocta > Dasyprocta punctata. The sequence continues at coordinate 5,839 of RJWM01020784.1, read as the reverse complement.
TTATTCAGCACCATTTATTGACCAATAACTCTATGCTAAGGGCTATATTAATGTTGAGGGGAAAAGTTAAGTAGAAAGTCTCAGTTTCTGGTAAAAAAAAAAAAAGTAATAGGATGAATGTGGTGTAGAGAGAAGACAAGTCAATAGCTATGCGACAGATGGAAAAGGAAAGGAAAGTGAGAGGTTGAAGAACTTTAGCATTACCTCCCGGTGTGTCTTCCACGATCCCAAGTTCTGTGCAACTAACGGGAAAAGCCTAAACCCCAGCAGTAGTATCTATGCCAAATTTGAGTTTCCAATATACTCCAGCTCAATATAGCAACCATGTAGTTCTCTAGTGCCTAGAGTGCTGGGAACCCAGTACTATAAGCCAGATGTAATGGTTTTAATGAACCCTAAGTAGCCACCACACTAAAATCAACTGTGCTGTGGTCGTAATTAGATTCTACTATGCAGACCATAATCTTGGTGAATCACATCTGTGTATATCCTCGTGCTCGTTCTCTGCTGATCTCTGAAGTACAATGCCACTTCCCAGAATGACTGAAGGGTTCTTTTCCTGCTCTAGTAAGCATCACTTCTCAAGACAGATATCTACAGGGCACCCTTACCTCACAATTTCTCAATCTCTTATCATCAAGAACACTTGCCACCCCTGATCTTAAACCTCCACCTGCTGACTTTCCTGTGGCCTTAGCCAGTTCATCACTCAGAATCTCACACTGCCAGGATCTCTTCAGCTGGACTGTGCCATGGTTCGTTCCCACCTCTCACTTCTTCTCTTTCATACAGCTTTACACCGTCACTGATGACTATGCCTTCACTCTGGCAGATCAAGCTTCTAGCCATTGGGAATTGAGTAAGTCCCTTAAATCTTTTGACCCTATGTCTTTGTGTGAGAAAATTCACAATGCTATCTTGTTGGAGACCACTATGAAGCAGCTCTGAGCAGGATTTAAAATTAGCTAACTGACTTTTTTATTTATCTGTGAGCCTGTCCTAGGCCTAGGCCCCTTGCCTGGCAATGGAAGCTGATTCATAGTAAGTGACCCTCTATGAATCACTGGTCCTGGCTGAGGCCTGTAGTGGCCTGTGAGGTCAGAGATACCTCAAAAGGCAAGATAAAGAAGGTTGCAGCAGAAGACATCTTGGCTCCACAATCAATTCTGTAAATAGAGACTGCAGCTGCAGTCATCTCATCCTGCAGGCATCTCAGTCCCACCACAAATGCCATGTTGGAGATAAGATAGTTCTCCTTTTTTGGGCATTTTTTTTACTACTTGGAGATGTTCTTGAAGTGATTCCCAACGTCCTACTCAGTTCCAGGACCTCCCTCAGTATCTCCTCTCTTTGTCTGCTATGGAAATAAATATGGGTGGTCCAGAGAAGCTCTTGGTCTTAGCCCTAATCATAGCTACAGAGTCAAGAACTCTGTAAGGGCTTTGATCCTCCTGGAGCCCTAAAATCATACCACTTGTCTCATTTATTTAAGCTTTTGCTGTACACTCGTTTGAAAGATTGGGGATCTAGGCCGGGTCCCCGATACTATCTTGAAAAATCATTTTAAACATTGACTTAGAAAAACAGTTACAGTGCTTTGACTTCTTTTCTTATACAGTTTGCACTAGTTCTGTGACATTCACCACACACTATTTGTGGCAAGATGATTAGTGCAAATCTTTCTGTCTCCTTTTGGACTCTATTCTGAAGAAGGAGTACATCATGTGTCTCATAAACCTTGAAGATAATTGGTAATAATACAATAAATAGGTAAAAGATAATGAAGTTTTTAAATGAAGAAAATAACATTTTTTGTGTGTGTCCTTATGTCCTCTTTGATGGACCATTATTAATATCACCTTTTCTCTTCATTGTGAAAACTGCTTAAAAATAATCAGAATAAGATAAATTTTTCTAACCCGATTCTGTTGTTTAGAACCAAGCTTCTCTTGCATGTTTCTGGCCCAACCATCCAAGAACAGCCTTTGAACAATCAGAATTGGAATTTCAGATTTTGCAGCTAACTTGGGACTGGGAATTTAGTAAAACCATCTCAGCCATGATATGACCTTGATCAGCTTTTCTTTTTTTCTTTTTCATTTTTTATAAAATCTACCATGTGTCCCACTTTTCTCTGTACTGTCCCTATTTAGAGGTATGAAGCACTGGTCTGGTAGGCAGACTGCCAGGGATGTGAAATTCTCCTGATGCTTTCTCTCAGTGCCATGGCTTCATTCCCTTTGGCCAGTCTGTTACAGTTTAATAATAATTATTGAGAACTTGTTATTTGCAAAGCACAGTGGCCAGGTAAGGGGAAATAGGAAGTAGTATTTTATAGATGTACATTTTTTAAAAAAAATGTATTTGTACTTGAGAATTTCTCCCGTGTGCCTTCATTAAGAATTTAGTATCAAAGATAGGATAACATGCCCATATTTTAGACATTAGAATTATGAAAAGAATAATATGAAGGTCAGGGCACAATGATCTCTAAAACCTTTCCCACCTTGTAGAGCCCAGGGAGCTTCTACTGGAATTCAGGGTCACTCCTGAACTAAACAAGTGAATCCTAAGTCTGAAACTTGTCTAAGTCTCACCTGAAAATCTCTGATGTGTTCAGACCCATAGTTGCAGCCAACTTGCAGATGATTATTATGAAGAATGATAACCAAACATTATGATCATGTCTACACGTGGTCAGTGAATCAAACCAAATTGGGAGTTTAGTCATGATTGATTTTCTTGGCATCCTGCTAGGTGATGACTGTTTTATAGGAGCAAATGACTGGTTTTGTGAGTGGTGGCGCCATGCATCCCTGGCCAAATTGGTGACTGTGTCTGCCACCTGGGGTTTTGATGGCAGGAAACTGTGTCCTGGTTTCTGGCCAGCTGACTCGGCCACAGCCTGGCCCCAGAGCCAGTAATATTCCCTAAAAGACTACCAAATCTTTGCTCAAATCCAACCTACAAGGATCTGAGACAAATGTGTGCTCTTCTCCTTTCCTCTGCTTTCTAGCTTTCTTATTTTGGACTCATGAAATATTTATTTTCTCTAAGCCTCAGTTTCTTTCTATGTAGTATATGCAAAACATCTGCTTCACAGGCTTGTGGCGGGGATCATGGGAAATTTAAAGTTATTAAAATATAGGGTAGGACTCCAGTAAATGTTATTTTCCTTTTGCCACATCATCTGCTCCTTATCCATAGCTGTCATATCCCTTGGCACAGCTGAGATCTGAAAGTTTAATTGCAACAATTATTCACTGGGGCAAAAACATATCCCTGGTTGAATCCAACCCTCCACCCACTCTGCTGCGCCCACGCAGTGGAACCTCTGGAGGAAAGCACACATGTGCTGCTTGACTTTACTCTTCTTCCAATAAATACAATGTGATTCTAAACAGCAGAAATCCAGGGTAGTCACTCTTCTCTTCTCCACAACAGCTGCATACTCTTTTTCCCCTCAGAACACAATCATTTTCTCCTCAACTACATTCTCAGTGACCATCTTTCTATTTCACTGAGGAAGACTGAAACACTCAGAAGATGACTTCTGTAAACTCCCACCCTTGCATCTATGCTTTCCCCTGTACCTGTGTGTACATACTCTACCTCGTTTCTTGTTTCAAAAATGAACTCTTTGCACTGCATCCAAGGCCATCCGCCCCCATAAGCATAAACTTCAAATCCTTCTCACTGGATTTTCTCTTTATTGGACCTTCTTCAGCATACAGCTTACCTATATGTTGGTCTGTGATATCTTTAAAAAATTAAAATTGTTGTCCTCTCCACTTTTGACTCAGCTATGGTTGCACTTCTTGCATGCAAATCTCAGTTAAACATTTTGGCTTGCTGGCTCAAGCTTTCCCTTCCATGCTTTCTACACCAATTGCAGTCAACATTACTTCACTGGACTGAAGTAACCCTTACCATAGTTGCCTGTTTCTCTGTGTCCTAAATCTAGCAGTAGTCTTGCAACTGTTGTCTTAACTGATCTACCAACAGGATTTGGTGCAATTGATCATTTCCTCTTCTTATCTAAACCTTTTCTTCACTTCTCTGTCTATTGGATTTTCTCCATCCTCATTTGTCTTTCACTTGTATATCCTCATTTCATCAAATAATAGAAGTGCCATGATACTACTACAACAACATCATCTTCCTAATTATGACAGGCAAACAATTTGGAGTCACTTGTGATTTTTCTTATTCCCTGTACCTAATCTATCTATAAATCTTATTAACTCTGTCTTCAAAATATACCCCAAATCAGCCTTCTTACTCGCTTTTATGCTACCACCCTCATCCAAATCAACATATTCTCTACTCCGAATTATTGCTGTTAACTCCTGACTGCCCTACTTCTTCCTAGTGGCATCAGAATAGTCAATCACCTTTATATTTTGTTTATTTATTTTTTATACCAAGAATCAAACTCACGACCTCATGCTTGCCAGGCAGGTGCTGTGCTGCTGAGCCATATCCCCAGACCCACCTTCTTAAATTTAATGTCAGATCATTTTATTCATCTTCTTAATGTCATCTAGTGGCTCATACCTCACTGAAAATTCAAAGTCCTTATAATAATCTACAAGATGCAACCTGATCTCAGTAATCAGTTGGGTTCATTGATAGCGAGTTTATATTGTCTGAAAGTTAGTGGTTGATTCTCAACTTACTTTATGTGTAAATAATATTTGACTTATTGACTTATTGACTAATATTTGACTAATTGATCATCACTGTTCTCTTGTTTTGGAATTTTTTCCTCAGTTGATTTGAAAAACAAATTTTTTGAATTTGTTTCCTGTATCACCAGCTACTTCAAATCAGTTTTCATTGTTATAACCTTTTCCTTTTCTTATCTTCTATACATTGTGGTACACCAGGGCTTGTGTTGGGATTTTTTTTTCTTCTCTCTTATTCTCTATTCCCATGGTTTTAAATATTATCTGTTTACTGATGCCACTCAAATTGATGTGTCTAAACATGTACTCCAGGTGTGCCTGGCCTGCTTCTCCACTGGGCAGCTAAAAGGCACTTCAAACTTAATATAAATAAGGGAACATTTAAAATTTTTAACCCTAACCTTTTGTTTTTTACTCAGTTTTTCCCATCCTGGTAAATAATACAGTTTTCCCTTGCAGTTGCTTGTGCTAAAGACTAGGAAAATTAATATTTCATTTTTCCCTTCTCATGCATTCAATCCTCCAGCAAACATTGCTGAATCTATTCTTGAACTGAATCTGACACATTGAAGTTAAAGAAATAAAAGATGAGTGAATGGATGAATGAATAGATAAAAATGGGCCTAATTTTAATCTCTATTATTATAGAAACCGCTCCATAGAAGCCCTTTAGAATATAAAAGGAAAGGAGCGTGTCTGAAGTATCCCACATTAGATTCTACTGCATGTCACAGGTGGCCAACTAATTAATGAAATTTAGAAAATAATTATATTATTAAGGCACAAATAGTGAATGAGCAGTGCATCTTTTCTTTAAATGGTTCAAATGTTTTACAAAAATACTAAAACATCAAAATCCTATCGATTTAGAGAATTATTCAACTGTACCCATTGGGTGAACTGGGAAAATTAAATACTAAAAAGTAAATTGTGGGAAACAATATAATGAATCACTTGCAGAGAAGAAGGATAGAAGTTAATAGGATAGGTAGGAAGCAATTTCATGAAAGCAAAATATAAGATTTTTTCACTTACAGGTATGTTTAGGGAAAAGATTTCTTAAAAGCAGACATCTCTAAAGACTATTACACTCTATCTTTCAATTCTGTTATTCAGTGAGAGATATACTATCCCAGATTAATTATCTATGA
>RJWM01020783.1:0-36545 GCA_004363535.1 Dasyprocta punctata | reverse complement strand
CTTACATGTCTATATCTGTCAATATCCCCAACCCCTAGGAAGGTAACGATATGCAATATTGTAACTACTGCCAAACTTCAACCACCTCAGTGTGTAAACCTACAATGTTATCATATCAGATCTGTTGTTGTTGTTTGTCTGTCTTTTTTGACTTTTATTTCTAGCTTCTGTATCTATTTTCTCTTAAATAAAAAAAAAACACCAAGAAGGAAAAACCAGCTCATTGATTTCCTCCATAATAATTTATTTTTGCATGATTTTGAAACTATGAATAAATAACTGCTTACATATGTAAACATGTAGAGATATGGATCCATGACTTGTATCTTAGGGAGTCTTCTCAACAACATTTTCCCATGTCCACAAAGCACTAGGATTCCAAACCTCTCTCTCAATGATACCAGGACAGATAGGAGTCAGAACCCAGGGACTCAGGAGAGCACAGAGAGAGCTGGAATCCAGGTTCCTCTGTGGCCAGGCCCTGGCCTTCTCTCTGGTCTTGACTCTCCTCTGGGTCCCTTGTTCTTTCACCGATCCATGGTCAGGTCACTCATTGTTTCCAGGTCAACTGATAAATGAGGAAGAAGCGGAAAACAGTGTCTCCAAACATACTGACGCCAGCTTTCATAGATGTCCAAATTATGTTGAGGGTAACGTAAATATAATAAATTTATTTTACAATAAAAACAAACATGATATTTAAGACATTCCATAAGAGTTTCTGAGAGTCACTACTACTGACCCTAGGTCCTAATAAATACTGCTAGGGCATTGCCCTATGATTGAAAGATGTGTGACGGCGTGAAGGTCTCTGCCAATGAGATGCCGAGAGCAGCCCCTCCACAGTGGGATCTACCACAGCTACCAAGGCATCACCCTACATCGCCAAGGGTGGGGAAGTGAACAGCTCCAATAACAGGTGAGCACTCAGATCAACACATACAGTGACGTCCAGCCATTCAGAGTAGAAGCCTGTGCATGAACAAGAATTGGAAAGTGCCCTTCAGGGTGAGATGCCCCGCAGATGCATCTGAGAGAGGAGGACAGGCTTGCAGTCAACAGAGAAATAATTTTCATGGTAAAATATTTCTACACCTCCTAATCATGGTGGCACACACCTGTAATCCCAGCACTTGGAAGGCTGAGGCAGGAGGATCATTGCAAGTTTGAGATCAGGCTGGGCTACAAACCGAGCTCCAGAGCAGCCTGAATTGCATAGGCAAGCCCTTTTTTCAAAAACACCAAAAAAAAAAAAAAGTTTGTTTTACATAAACGCTATTGAGACTGTAAAATCACTTGACCCGGAAGAAGGACTTTATTGAAAATGCGTGTACAATCAATAGAGAAATAGATGTTGAAACCAAAGTCTTCAATAATTAAAACATAACACCGTAGGATCAGGGACATAAGAGATCCCTGGAATCCCTGTCCCTGGGCGACTGAGGGAGACGCTAATCACCTGGAGAGAAAACCCTCCAGGCTTTTACCACAGGGCTGTGATGCTGATTCCCTACAGCGGTGTGTGCCGCGCGCCCCCTGCTGGTCCTGAGTGTCCCTGCAGGGCGGTTTATGTCTGGGCTCACACTTGGATCAAACCACTGTGCCTCTTGTACAGTAATAGGTGGCTGTGTCCTCCGCGGTGACAGAGTTCAGCTGCAGGGAGAACTGGTTCTTGCTTGTGTCTCTGGAGATGGAGATGCGGCTCTGGAAGGACGGGTTGTACCTAGTGCTGCCGTCATAGCCTATGTGCCCCATATACTCCAGGCTCTGTCCTGGGGGCTGACGGATCCAACTCCAGTAGGAATATCTGCTTGTGATGGAGTAGCCAGAGACTGAGCAGGTGAGGGACAGGGTCTGCGAGGGCTTCACCAGGCCAGGCCCCGACTCCTGCAGCTGTACCTGGGACACGACACCTGGGAACAATAAAAACCATTCAGTCAGACACAGGTTTTTGTAACTTTTCCATGGACCCAAATCCCACAATGACGACACTAACCATGGGGAGCTGTCACCAGGCACAGGAGAAGACCCAGCAGTCTCATCTTCTACACCACACTGCTGCTTTCCTGAGAGGTCTCAGCCCTGTATGAGGATGGAGCTGGGAGCTCCCACAGCCAATGAGGGGATTTTCAATCTAGTGTTGGAGCATATATTTGCATATAGAGAGCACACTTCCTATATGAAGGAGACATTGAGGTCAGGCTATGTCTGCTCCTTTAGTGCTGCTGAGAGGAAACTCTTGTTCTGAATTCTAGCTGGGTTTGAGTCTGTGATAAGTGGGAAGTTGAATTCAGAAAATGGTGGAGGCTGCCAAATGATGACCTCAGCTTCCTGATCCCAGGAAGGAATTCCTCCTGGCCCATCTGTCTTCTTGAGCCCCAGTCTGACTCTCTTCCCATTCAGGTTCTGGTGCTGGTTCTCAGGACCAACGTGAGGACAACTGCCTGTGTGTCTCCCTGGTCTCTCTCCTTTGGTTCCATTCATGTTGCTTAGGAGCTTCCTCCACTGTCATTTTTGTTGTCAGGAGAGGTCAAGCTGCCTCCTGCTCTAGGACATCCTGGATCCAAGTGCCAACTGGTCAGATCCAGCTTAAACTGGAAATAATGGTTTGAGTTTTGTGCTCCCTTACAGAGAACTTTCTAATCATTTGAGAAGAGAAGGAGGCCACCTGTGTTAGGCTTTCATTCCCCTAATGACCTTTTGGTACAATGAGGGGGTCATTGCCTGTCTAGATTCAGCTTCTCCTCTTGTTCTCCCAAGGTTATTTCTATATATCAAATATTTAACTCATGTTAATTTTCTGTTTTTGAACAATGATGTATTATGCACACCATGGACACAATAAAAATATCTCTAAAATTCAACCTGAACACTTGCTAATCATAGTGCATCCACATTCTTTGTTGGTTGAATTTCTGAAATACACTGTCATTTTACAGTGTAGGATATGAGGTTGACATTTAACTGACTAGGTGGCAAAGGCTGGCCTCAAATATGTGGTGATCTTCCTGCCTCGTCTTATTTAGGGTCAGAATAACAGAGTTGTGACTCCATGCCTGGCTCAAAACATACACTTGATTTTCTTTGTTTTGTCAAAATGGATTTCAATTGCATGTTCACTTTAGACTTGATCATGTGATTCTATTTCTTCAGACTTCCATTTTCTGGCAATATGCATAGGTACCACCATTCCCATTTTGTGACCCAGTTTTCTTTGTCTAATCATCCTTAGAAATCAGTTCCAGACCGTGCTGACTTCTTTCTCTGCTTAATTATTTTGTTCCATATTTCCACTCCAATTTAAATGTGTTCTAGATAAATGACCAACTTGATGAAGATTTTCTTCTCCAGTGATGGAGCAGTGAGGTCCATTTAATGAATTCCTTGCTTTCAAGACTAACAAAGATCATCACATTCATGGAGGCTGAGGATAGGACACACACTATTAAGATGCATGTGAGTTCTGGTCCAAAGAAAAGTGGTCACATACTGCATTATTCCAGAAATTTTCATGGAAGTCTTTGATCTTTCCTTCAAGAAAAATGTGAGGAATTCTCAAGATATCATTGCCATATCCAGTTCAGAGCACAACAGGCATAAGTAGTCAAGGGCCTTGATCCCCTGTTCTTCAGTGTAGGAACCACAGAGGCTGTGTGCTGTGTCATGATGGGAAATCTCTAGTGATTTCTCTTGGGGAACTATGCAGAGCATGAGGGAACCTTCCCACTACTTGGTAAACACCAGTGTTTGTGCTTCATTCAGACAGACATTTGTCCATGGGAGTGAGCACGGGGGATGTGAGCGGGGTGAAATCTCAGGACCTTTTTTCAAGTGTAAAGCTCTGGAGCTTGTTCTCCTGCACAGGTCCTCTCTGGTCAGAATGTGGCTCCCTGTGTGAGACCTGCAACTGTAACGTCCATGTCTGCCCCTTTCCAACGCTTGACCTGGTGCCCTGTATCCTTCACATTTTCCCTTGAAAACATGTGCTAATGTTTTACTAGCTCAATAATCTATACTGCAGTTTTAGTGCTCTACCCCAAATAGGATGCTATCCACAGTATGGAGGAGGATGTTTGGCCAGAGAGAGTGGTTCTGTAGGAACAGATTACTCCGTTTCCTCTTCAACACTCATAACCGTGGGTCACATCCTGCTCTACCACCTTACATATGAACTTGTTGTGGTTTGGGCAGATCTCTACAGCACAGGACTTGTTTTAATGTTTCCTCTACCTGCAGAATAAAAGGTGTAGACAGGAGGTTTATCCAGGCAATCTGGGCAGAGCTGTGTCCGCACAGTAACATACACTGGGTGCTTCAGGTCTGCATCTGCGAGATCTGGAACTACATCAACTTATTCAGTGCATCTGTGCCCTTTCATTACAAATCCAAGAAATTATGGATCTAACATCTACAAGTCATAGTATGTTCTGTGAGGTCATACCTTCGTAATGATTCTAAGGGGAAATGGAACAATGAGAAATTATTAAATCACATATGTCCTACTCAGGGCCTGAGTCCTGCAGCTCTCCCCAGACAGGCACCCGGGCAGAAGATCCTCACCGTGAGACACACATGGGCCCATCTGTGTTTCTAATGGGACAGAGAAGAGGATGCCTGTGCTGCTGCTGCTGTTGTACCGAAGTTTTATCCATTCTTTTCTGTTTCACCATCCTGATTTCATCTTCACTCAACTCGTTTATTCATTTTCTGCATCCTCTGTGTGGATTGTTCAAATGTCTAGTAAGAGCAAGTATTGCTGGTATTGCATTTTCTCCAAGAAGGGTGCTATCAGGTCTCGCTCAGCAGATCACAGAGGTCACACACTTTTTGGCCTGCAATCGATAACATTTCTTTTGTTGATCATGGGTTTTATTTTCTAAGTCTGCGTCAGTGCAAATCTCCACTCACGTCTGGCATCTGACCATGCTCTGCAGAAACCTGAGGAAGGTCACACTGGACTGACTGCTCTTTGCCTTGCATTGCGGGTCCAGGAAGAAGCTTGACCAGTGCAGTCCTTCCCTCTGACCCTTCTCAGGGCCACCTGCTCACCCTTCAGGCCCTGCTTGGGAGCTGGGCCCACTGCCTGCTCTGCAGGGTGAGCCTGCCCCACTGGAACTTCTTTTCTTCAGAATTGTCTATTTTGAAAATTTTTCTTGTTTAGTTTTTTCCCTGTTTTTATTTTGATCTTTTTGAGGCAGACTTTCACTATGCAGATTAGGTTGGCAATGAATTCGGCTAGCCTCGAACTCACAGTGATCATCGTGACTCAGCCTCCCAAGTGCTAAAATTATAGTTGTGTGCCACCATGTCTGATCTCATTTCACATTTTTGATTGTGCCTTTTATTCCAATGATGAGATACCTTATATGTGGGTGTTTGTTGTGACACAAAATAGTCAATTTTTGGATGAAACATGCATGAATGACAGATAATTACATGGCACAAAACTGACAATAGATAACAAGAATGTGGATAAATAGTAAATTTATAGTAGATATATAAATGAAAGGCAAATACATGGAGAGTTGATGGGTAAAGAGAAATATGACAGAGCATACATGGGTAGAATGATGCTAGATGAATAAGTAGACACATAGTTCAGCAGACAGACGATAGAAGGATGCATACATAATTACGTAAAAATCCTTGCCCAGATTCCATCTGTAATATTTTATTTTTCCATAATTTTGAAACTATGAATACATGACTGCTTACAAATCTAAACATATAGAGATATGGACCCATGGCTTGCTTCCTAGGGAATCTTCTCAATGACATTTTCCCATGTCCCCAAATCAGTATGGTTCTAAAGCTCCCTCTCAGTGGTATCAGAACAGGTAGGAGTCAGAGTCCGGGGACTCAGCAGAGCACAGAGAGAGCAGAAGTCCAGGTTCCTATGTGGGCACCACCTGGCCTTGACTCTACTATGGATCTCTTGTTCTCTAAAGGATCCATGGTCAGGTCACTCACTTTTCTGAGGCTAACTGGTGAATGAGGAAGAAGTGGATAACAGTGATCCCAAACACGCTGACACCAGCTTTTACAGATGTCCAAATTTTACTGAGGGTAATAGCAAAATCATTTTTCAATACAAACAGACACGATATGTAAACCATTCCGTAAGAGTTTCTGAGACTCACTACAAGTGACAGTGCCCTATGATTGCAAGATGTGTGACAGCGTGATGGTCTCCATGTATGAGATGCCGAGAGTAGCCCCTCCATGGTGGGATTTTCCACAGCTGTCCAAGGTGTTGCCCTATACCGCCAAGGGCAGGGAAATGAAGAGCTGCAGTAACAGGTGAGCGCTCAGATCCACACATACAGTGATGTCCAGCCATTCAGAGTAAAAGTCTCTGCATGAACAAGAATTGGCAAGTGCCCTTCAGGATGAGATGCCCCGCAGATGCATCTGAGGGAGGAGTATACACTTGCAATCAGCAGAGAAATAATTTTCATGGTTAAATATTTCTACAACTAATATCTATTGAGACTGTGTGATCCCTGGAACCATGAAAAATGACTTTATTGAAAATGCATTGTGCAATCAATAATGAACTAGATGGGGTAACAAAGCCTGATTCCATGAAAACATAACACTGTATGATCAGAGACATAAAAGATTCCTGAAATTCCTGTCCCTGGACTACTGAGGGAGATGCTAATCACCTGGAGAGAAAGTTCTCCAGGCATTTACCACAGGGCTGGGAAATTGGTTCCCTACAACAGTGTGTGCAGCGCGCCCCCTGCTGATCCTATGTTTCCCTGCAGGGAGGTTTATGTCCAGGCTCACACTTATATCAAATCATTGTGTCTCTTGCACAGTAATAGGTGGCTGTGTCCTCCGCGGTGACCGAGTTCAGCTGCAGGGAGAACTGGTTCTTGCCTGTGTCTCTGGAGATGGAGATGCGGCTCTGGAGGGCCGGGTTGTAGTAAGTGTTACCACTATAGTTTATGTGCCCCATATACTCCAGGCTCTTTCCTGGAGGCTGACGGATCCAGTCCCAGGCATAATCACTGGTTGTAATGGAGAATCCAGAGACTGAGCAGGTGAGGGACAGGGTCTGCGAGGGCTTCACCAGGCCAGGTCCTGACTCCTGCAGCTGCACCTGCGAAAGGACACCTGGAAACAATAAAACCCATTCAGTCAGTCACGTGGTTTGGTAACCTTCTTATGGACCCAAATCCCACATTGGGTACACTCACCTAGAGGACCTGTCACCAGGCACAGAAGAAAACCTAGCAGTCTCATCTTCTGCACCGCACCCCTGCCTTCCTGACAGACCTGAGCCCTTTCTGGGGATGGAGCTGTGAGATCGCACAACCCATGAGCAGATTTTGAATCCAATGTAGGAGCATATATTTGCATACAGGGTGCACACGTCTTATATCAAAGACGCATTCAGGTCAGGGTATGTCTGGCCCTCTTTTGCTAATGAGAGGAACCTCTTGTTCTGAATTCAAGCTTGGTCTGAGTCTGTGATAAATGGGAAGTTAGGTTTAGGGAAGTGGTGGAAGCAGGGCAATGAGGACCCCACCTTCCTGATCACAGGAAGGGATTCCTGCTGACCCTTCTCCCTTCCTGTTCCCCAGTTTGACTTTCTTCTCATGCATACTATGGTGCTTGTTCTTCATGAAAAAATTGAGCACAACTCCTGCTGTCTCCCTTAGCTCTTTGCTTTGGTTCCATTCATTTTTCTTGAGAGATTTCTTTACTGTCTTTTCTGTTGTCAGGAGAGGTCTACCTGCCTCCTGCTCTAAGACATCCTGTGATCCAAGTCCCATCTGAACAGATCCAGCAGAAACTGAAAATAAGGACTTGAATTCTGAGCCTGCCTCACAAAGAAGTTTCTAATCACCTGGGAAGAAAACAGGCCATCTGGGTTAGGTTTGCTGTCTGTGCATGACCTTGAGTGTCCATGGGACGGTCATTCCCTTTCTAGATTCAGTACCTTCTCTTGTTCTTTGTGGGTTATTCCAAAATTCAAAACATTTATCTCACTAGAGTTTCCCGTTTTGAACAATGATGTATTACGACATCACACACAGGATACCAATATGTTAGTATTGGAAGACGTGGCATTCACATGAATCTTTGAAATTTATGAAATTTGGCAAATTCATAATAATTGAGTGTTTACCATGAATAACGTAGCTGAAATGTGTCACAGTCAGGATTTTCATGGAGAACAAGACAATGCAGGACACATAGTTTGTAGTATTATTTTATGATAGTCACCCAGAAGACAGAGTGCAGGGGATCTATTCATGCACTAAGATTCAAAGAATTCAACTGAGGGCCTGGATTCCATGGTGATATCCTGTATGAGTCCAGCTGAAGACCTACAGCCCATGGGATATTCATCAAGTTGCAATTTAGAAGGTCCACTGTGAGGAGCTGGTTACCTCTCAGTTAAAGACAGGTTCTGAAAAATGTCCCAGCACATGCTGAATCCTGGAGTACATCTGGGACATGAAATGCAAAAGGAATTTTCAGTCCTATGAACAGAGCACAACAGTTACGATTGTGGTCCCCAGAGATGGGCAGAGGATGGTGTAGAGGTAGAAGTAGCCCCAGCTTCCAGGGTGATGAGGGATGCTAGGTCCAAATTCAGTTCTGAGCTGACAGTGATCTATGGCTGAGGACGTCACCTCAGTGCTGCCCCCAGGAGACCATGTGTGTGGGGGTGGGGAGTACAAACCATTCCGTTCTGCTCAGAGTACTCTTGCTTCACAGAAATATAGCCAGGAGTTGATAGCATTCTGCATAGGGAAATAGTTGATTACTTTAGGAAAAATACAGAGATATTGGCTTTATGAAAATAAAATTAAATTAAGTTATTCAATAAATACAGAATTATGAGAAATACTTTTAGAAAGAAAAAAGGTAAGATAGTAAAACTTCAATATTATTTTTTTCATGAGCCAAGACCTATCTCCCCTCCTTTATTATTTTTATTTAAGAGAAAAAAGACACATATAAGAAAGACAAAAAGGAAAAGAGACAAACAAATGACTAGAGCAAATGCACAACAGTAACATTATAGGTTTACAAAACAGGATGATAGAAACTTGACAATGGTTGCAATATTGCATATCCTTGCCTTCAAAATGGTTGTTTGCATTAACAGATATAGACATGTAAAATTAATCTAATCATATGAATATTAACCGTTCTTTCTCAATAACTAATACATTCAGCAGTATGTTTGTTTTAATTATCTTACATACATATATACAGATTTATATCCTTTCCTTTTCCCTTCCCTCTTTCCCCCTTTTCTCTTCCCAATTACTTTTGCTATTTGAGCAGTTTTTACCCATACATAGTATTTAGTGTAGATTTTGGATCATATATACTTCTGCCGTTTCTTACACTAGGGAGACAATACAGTATTTACACATGTGGGTTTGATTTATCTCACTTGTGAGTATGGTCTCAAGTCATGTCCATTTACTTATAAAAGTCTCAATGCAATCTTTCATGATAGCTGAGTAGTACTCCATCGTATAAAAATACCACATCTTTTTTATCCATTCTTTGATTGATGGGCACTTAGGTCGTTTCCAAGATCTGGCTATTACAAATTGAGTTGGTTGCTATAAACATGGGTGCACAGATATCACTGTGGTATGATGTTTTCAGTTCTTCTGGGAAAATGCCCTGAAGTGGGATAGCTGGGTTGAATGGGATCTCTAATCCTAGCTTCTTGAGGAAACTCCACACTGATTTCCACAGTGGTTGCACCTGTCTACACTCCCATCAGCAGTGGAGAAGAGTTCCTTTTTCTCCACAGCCCCTCCAGCATTTGTTGTTGCTTGATTTTTTAATCTTGGCCATTCTTTTTGCAGTGAGATGGAATCTCAGTGTTGTTTTAATTTGTATTTCCCAAATGACCATTGATGTTGAACATTTTTTCCTATATTTATTTGCCATTTGTATTTCTTTCTCTGAGAAGTGTGTATTCATCTCACATGCCTATTTTTGGATTGGGTCCTTGAATTTTAGGGGCCTGATTTCTTTTAATTCTTCATATGTTTTAGATAGAAGTCCTTTGTCTGATGGACAACTGGCTAAGATATTTTCCCAGTTCGTGGGTTTTCTTTTCACTCTGTTGGAGATTTCCTTTGGCATGCAAAAACTTTTTAATTAGATGAGATCTCAGTTGTTGATTCTGGGAAGTGTTTCCCATGCAATCTGATTTTTGTTCATGAGCTCTCTGCCTACTCCTATGTCATCAAGATTTTTACCTACTTTGTATTCTAGTAAGCTTAGTGTCTCTGCTTTAATATTCAGATCTTTGATCCATTTTGACTTTATTTTAGTGCATAGTGATAGACATGGATCTAGTTTTAGTTTATGGCATATAAAAAGCCAGTTTTTCCAGCACCATTTGTTAAACAGACTATCTTTCTTCCAATGTACATGTTTGGCCCCTTTCTCAAAGAAGAGGTGGCTAAGTGCGTTTGTAGTTGTGGCTGTATCTTCTAATCTATTCCATTGATCTTCAGGTCTGTTTTGATTCCAGTACCATGCTGATTTTATCACAGTAGTTTTGTAGTACAGTTTCAAGTAGGGGACTGTGATACCTCCTGCCTTAGCTTTGTTGCCCAGAATTGCCTTTGCTATTCTAGGTCTTTATTGGTTCCAGATGAATTTCAGGAATACTTTCTCTAGCTCTGTGAGGTAGGCAAGTGGTATTTTGATTGAGATTGCATTAAATCTGTATAATAATTTTGGGAGAATGGCCATTTTCATGATGTTTGTTCTTCCTATCCATGAACAGGGAATATCTTTCCATTTCTGAGATCTTCGATTTCCTTCTTTAGAGTAATGTAATTTTCACTGTACAGATATTTTACTTCCTTTGTTAGATTGATTCCTAAGTATTTCATATTTTTGGATGTTATAGTGAAAGGTGTGGTTTCCCTTATTTCTCTGTCAGTGACTTTGTTGTTTGTGTACAGGAATGCTATTGATTTTTCAGTGTTCACCTTGTATCCAGCAGCATTACTGAATTTGGTTATCATTTCTAGAAATCTTTCAGTGGATTTTTGGGACTCTTCTATGTAGAGTATCACATCATCTGCAAAGAGTGATAATTTTACTTCTTCCTTTCCCATCCTTATTCCATTTATTTCTTTCTCTTGTCTAATTGCTCTGGCTAATATTTCCAGAACTATATTGAGTAGGAGTGTTGATAGTGGACATCCTTGTCTTGTTCCTGATGTTAGGTTGAAAGTTTTCAGTTTTTCTCCATTTAGTAAGATGTTGGCTATTGGTTTATGATGCATGGCTTTTATCAGGTTGAGGTAAAGACCATCTAATCTGATTTTCTGTAAGGTTTTTATCATGAATGGGTGTTGGATTTTGTCAAAAGCTTTTTCTGCATCTATTGAGATGATCATGTGGTTCTTGTCCTTGCCCCTGTTGATATGGTGTATTACATTTATTGATTTGCGTATGTTGAAACATCCGTGCATTCCTGGGATGAATCCCACTTGATCATGGTGTATAATCTTTCTGATAACTTTCTGTATTCTGTTTGCCAGTATTTTATTGAGGATTTTTGCATCTATGTTCATTAGGGAGATTGGCCTGTAGTTTTCTTTTTTGGTTGGGTCTTTCTCTGATTTTGGTATTAGGGTAATACTTGTTACCAAGAATGAGTCAGGGAGCCTTACTTTCCTTTCAATTTCATTGAAGAGTTTGAGGAGTGTTGGCATTAAGTCTTCCCTAAATTTCTTGTAGAATTCAGCAGTGAATCCATCAGTGCTCGGGCTTTTCTTTGTAGGGTCCTAATTACATCTTCAATTTCATTAGCTGAAATTGGATTATTCAGCAGCTTTACATCTTCTTGACTCAGCTTTGGTAATTCATAGGTTTCTAGGAATCTGTCCATTTCTTCTGTGTTATCAAATCTATGTGAGTAAAGGTTTTGAAGTAGGTGTTGATGATCTTCTGCATTTCCACAGGGTCTGTAGTGATTCCACCCTTTTCATTTCTTATTGCATGAATCTGAGTTTTTCCTTTCCTCTTTTTTATAAGGTTGGCTAGGGGTTTATCAATTTTATTTACTCTTTCATAGAACCAACTCTTCAATTCATTAATTCTTTGTATTGTTTTCTTAGTTTCAATTGCATTAGTTTCTGCTCTGATTTTGATAATTTTCTCCCATCTTTGGGCTTTTTACTTGACTTGCTCTTCTTTCTCTCGAAGTTTGAGGTGCAGCATTAGGTTGTTTTGTGTGTTCTTTCCATTTTTCTGATGTGGGAGTTTAGTGCCATAAGTTTCCTCTGAGGACTGCTTTTATTGTGTCCCAGAAGTTCTGGTAATTTGTATTTGCATTTTCATTCAATTGTAGATATTGTTTAATTTCTTCTTTAATTTCTTCTGTGACTCATTGGTTATTTAGGGGAGTGTTATTTAATTTCCATGTGTTTATGGGGTTCTTGTAGGTTTTCTTGTCATTCATTTCCAATTTTACTGCACTATGGTCAGATAGTATGCATGGAATTATTTCAGTTCCTTTGCATTTACTTAAGCATGTTTTGTGGACCAGTATATGATCTACTTTAGAGAATGACCCATGTGCAGCTGAGAAGAATGTGTATTCTGATGTTGATGGGTGGAATACTCGGTACACATCTACTTGGTCCATTTGTTCACAAGTTTGATTCAGTTCTGGTATTTCTTTGCTGATTTTTTGTTTGGTTGATCTGTCTCTCTGTGACAGTGGGGTGTTAAGGTCCCCTGTTATAACTGTATTATTGCTTATGTGGTTTTTCATGGCCATCAAGAATTGTCTTACATAGTTGGATGCTCCCATATTCAGTGCATATATATTTATGATTGTAATCTCTTCCTCTTGAAGTTTTCGCCTAACAAGTATGTAGTGACCTTCTTTATCTCTTTTGGTCATTTTTGGTTTGAAGTTCGTATTGTCTGCAAATGTAATAGTTACCCCTGCCTTTTTCTGGGTTCCTGTTGCATGGAGTATTGTTTTCCAGCCTTTGATTTTTAGTCTTCGCATTTCCTTTTGAGTGAAATGTGTTTCTTGTACACAGCATAGTGTGGGATTTTGTTTCTTAACCCACTCTGCTATTCTGTTTCTTTTTATTGGTAAGTTGTGACCATTTACATTGATTGATGTAACTGGTATGTACTGTTTCATCCCTGTCATGATATCTTTCTGCTGTTGGTTTTCTACATTTTCTGTTTAATTATTTGCCCTGCTTAGTGGTTTCCTTTGGTTGTTGTTCTTAAGATTGCAGCTATCTTTGTCTCTTTCTAGAGTGTCTTTCAGTACTCTTTGTAGTGTTGTTTTGGTGGCCATAAATTTCTTCAGTTGTTCTTTGTCATGGAAGAATCTTATTTCTCCATCAATTTTTAAGGATAGTTTTGCAGGGTACATTAATCTGGGTTGAAAGTTGTTTTCTTTCAGGATTTGAAATGCTTCACTCCGAGCTCTTCTTGACTTAAAGGTTTGTGTTGAGAAGTCTGCCGTGATTCTGATAGGTTTTCCTTCATAGTTGATTTGCTTCTTTTCTCTGACAGCTTTTAGTATTTTGTTCTTGTGCTGTATTTCTGATACTCTAATTATTATATGTCTGGGTGAAGGTTTGTTTTGGTTATGGATAATTGGAGTTCTGTATGCCTCGCTTACTTGTATATCAGGTTCTCGTCCCATGTTTGGAAAATTTTCTGCTATTCTTACTCCTAATAGTCTTCACATGTCATTAGTATTGACCCCTGCTTTTTCATTGATGCCTATTAATCTTACATTATTTCTCTTGGCATTGTCTTGAAGCTGTTGAATTGTGTTTTCTTGCTTCCTTATTATTTTTAAGAGATCTTTCCTTTTGTGGTCATAAGCTCTCATGGTGTCTTAAAGGTCTGAGATTCTATCTTCAGCTTCATTCAAGTGGTTTTTCAAACTTTCCATGGAATTTTTCATTTCCTGAATTTCCCTTTGAATCTGTTTCATGCATTCTATTTGTGTCTTATATTGTTCATTCAAAGTTTCCACCATTGTCTTATGTTCTTCTATTTTTATCTTGATCTTCTTTAGATACACGCAACATTTCTTCCATAATGATTGTCATTTCATTTTTTAGCTGAGAGATTATTTCTGATTTGAGTTTCTCTATAGCTTCATGGAGTTGTTTCCTTACAGCATTTGCTATCATTTCAGAAAGTTCAGTTTTGTGACACCCACTGTCTTCCATTTCAGTGTCTCTTGGGTTTGTTCTCAGTGGGCTGGAGGGTTGAGATTACCTCTTGTTTTTTCATTTTGTCATTTTCTTCTAGGACCTGTGTGGCTGGGCAGGCACCCTCCCAATCAATTGTACTGGAACACTGTGTTGGGTAGAGCTTCAATTCTCCAATATCTCCGTGGTGAGCTGTGGCACACTCCCAGATTATGGTGCTGAACCCTTGTGTTCTGTGGTCTGTGAGGGTGACTGTGTGTTCCCCTGATGTACTTTGCTGGGTTTTTCTAGTGTGCTGGGTTATGTGTCTTGCAAGTCTGGCCCGGTGTTTCCCTTGTGGGTTGCACTGAGATGTGGGACTGGGTAGAGCTGGAACCTCTGCACAGCTATTGAGGGTGGACTCCCAGACTATGCTGCTGGAGCCTGTGCCTTGCTGGGTGAGGGCTGAAACTTCCGGGACCCAGGCAGCTAGGCAGAGCACACCCTGGAGTGTGGCGCCACCAGGACCTTGCGTGTGGTTGTGAGTTCAGAGCCTCTGGAGTGCCACGCCAGGCAAGCCCAGTCGAGTCCCAGGCATATAGTGCAATGGCCTTGCTCCTGGTTGGGCAGGTGCACAACCTCTAGGACCTGCTGTGCAGGTGGCAACCCTGAACAATGGAGCTCACACCTTGTACTCTGATGGGCAGAACTCAAGTTCTCTAAGGCTCTGCAGCTACACTGACCAGTCCCTGATGAGCAGCTCTGGGGCTCAGGGCTGGGCTGTGTTCAGTACCTCTGAGTCCTGTGAGGCTGGCCGGGCATTCCCCTGGTGGGTTGCGCTGAGATGCAGGACTGGGTACAGCTGGATCCTCTGCGCAGCTATTGAGGGTGCACTCCTCTCATCCCATTTCATGAAACCCAGAGCATTCACTACATCTAGACATAATGAAGATGAATCAAAGCGAGGTGCAGGAGAATCTCAGGGACCCCATGCTACACCTAGCCTATCCTACAGTCCCAATACTGGCTATTAGTGCAAGGCATAATGTAGTTATACCAAAGCTCTCTTTAGATAGTGCATTTGAAGTGATTCCTGTATAACTGACCTCACTGGTTTCTTTCTCAACAAACTGACCTAGACCTTCCAACAGAAAGTTTTATGTTCTTGATGTTAGTGCATGCTCTCTTCCAGAATGACTTTTTAACCATCAGAGTTATTAGTTTCATACCTATTTTTTAGTGCTAAAAGTTTGATACAGCATTCTTCAATATATTGTATTTTATGAATTCTGTCAGACCATAGAGATATAAACTAGACATAATTTTACATGACACTATCTGAGTGGTAATTAATTTATGTGTCCACCCATGATTAAGGGTAGAATGAGCTATGTAATGTTTTCTTCATTATGAGTATTTAATTTATTGCTCGCTTGTAGATTCATTTAACAATAGGTTTATAGAAATGTAACTCCAGAAATTGAGCACCATTTGTATTCAAGGACATGGTATAAGACATTTTGCCAAATATTTTTCTGTTAAATAGAAAGGTAAAATACTGATCAGAGTGCAATTTGACCACAGATTCGTGGTGTGCATAATCCTGTGTTTTAGAATAGCTGATGCATAAATCAAACATCACACAGCACACTGAATGCATAATGAAAAAGGACATCGTATATATTTATCTCTTTAATTGGTGAAATGGAACACAATCTAAATCATAAAACAGTCAATTTCATCTTTTTATAAAACTATTTCCTTTATTGCATGACATTATTTCACCTTCTCAGGTGAAATTAATTAATAATTACCATAGGTGATAACATTGACAAAATCAGGGAATAGAATAAAGGCATTTGCCTCATGATTACCAGTAACAATCATCCTCCCCAAAAGAAGTCCACTGTTGGCAAAAATTCCTTTGGCAATGCTGCTCCTGATGAATCATACCATCATTTATATTTTTGCAGAGATTTATAACTAGGGATAGTTTAGTTATTTGGTAAACTTGAGTAAGAAATTCCAAATTAAATTGGATAAGCATAAACTTTTGCACATAAATTAAAATCTGCTGAGACTTCTTCCATAGACACTAGTGTCTAGATTTAGAATCATCATGAAAAGATAGGCAGGCTTAGGAATGGGTAACACCACCTGGCGCCAGTTCCCATACTGGGCTTGTTTGGTGCTGCAGCCATTGTTCTCTCTAACCCCGGTCCATGAGTGGCAATGACTCACAGGGAGAGGCTTGTATCTAGTTGTTCCCAGTCCCTAAATTTTGTTGGAGAAACGTATGAAAAATTTCTACAGTTGGAAAATCATTAACAACAAAAATAGATTTGTTATTTTCTTGAGTGGGACAGATGGAGGGAAGAGGAAGGCTGAAAACCAATAGCTAATAAATGAAATGTTTCCTTAGAAATTTGTAAATGGTTCATAATAGCATTGAATTGGCAATTGTGGGGATGTTTTGTAATGTAGTACTGACAAGGATTAAACTGTCCATTTCCTTTTGGTGAGATTAATAGTACCTGAATACTTCAATATAAGGTTAAAACAATCGGTATGTTTTCAGTTGTAAAATGTTATATGATATGATTTTCCCTGAAGAGGATATAATGAAGGAGATTCAGAGTTCATTGTTATTCCATTAAAATAAAGGGAGAGAAATGACTTACAGGAGAATGAAGAGCAAGGGGAACCCAGGCCCTCACCAGGTAAAGACTCCTCAGGTCCTCAGCACACCTGCTCCTGTGCTGGGACCCTGGAAGGGCTGGATTCTGAGGATCCTGATCACCGTGGTGCTTCATGGTGGTCCTGGCATCCTCTGGGGAGACTGAGTGGTTTTTGGTATAACCAAGTATATCAGGTTATCATGATCAGTCTGGAGTTCAAGTTTCTTCCTGGGATCACATGGACTTTTCACTGTGGATTCCAACTTCCATGCGGAATTTGCCAAGTTCCCAGAGCATCCTCATGGCCACAGTAGAGTCCCGTTTACCATCACACATAATAAAATAAGTTTGTGAAAATGCACTCTATTAAAATAAACATTTCCAACTGAGAGACTCCATAGGGAAGGACAGAATCATGAGTGCAGTCTCTATAATACTTTTATTATATGTGGAGGAAGCCAGACACAAAGAAGAAAACCAACTTTAACATTCCTCTGCCCCTGTATCTGCCCCTGGATTGCACATCAAGCTCTATACATTCTGATTGCACCCTACACTTTCACAGAACTCTGCAGAGAGGTTTTGGTGTGGGAAGACCTTAAGGGCCCCACATTGTTTCTCTGGCACAGTACCACATGGCCATGGCCTAGGTTCTCAGGCTGTTTATTTTCAGATGTAGTGTGTCCTTGGCATTGTCTCTGAGATTCTCATTAGGCCCTTAATGTTGTCTGTGTAGCATGTGTAACTGCTACCAAGACTGATGGGCTGCATTCACTCTAGCCCCTTCCCCGGAGCTTTCCCAACCCAGTAGATGTGATAACCACTGAAGGTGAAGCCAGAGACTGCACAGGAGAGTTTCCAGGTCCTCTGGAGTCTGCACCAAGCCTCGTTGCATTCAGCCTGGATACCTGGAAATGCAGAGACATCCTGCTCAGGAACCCATCACACAGGCAAACGGTTTATCCTCACATCCAGTTACACAATGGGTATCTCTTCTTCTCTGTAAATCACCTTTTAAAAGAGCATCAAGAAATTCTGTATTATTTTTATTACTTATTTGCTGTTATTTTCTTTAAAAGAAAAGAGCAACAAGGAAAACCAAGCTCAGTGCAAACTCCATGGTGAGGTGTCTTTTAATTCTTTTGTGTAACTTTTCATTTGTCTCACCAATGTCTCATGTTTTTTGTTAAATCAGTGTTTCAATTTTCTCATTAAATTTATTTCTAGTTTATTTTATGCAGCTATTGCAATTAAATTCTCTTACTTCTTAATTTTTATTTTTGCCTTTTTGAGGCAAGGTCTCACTATGCAGTTCAGGCTGGTCTAAAACTCAATTTGTAGCCCAAGTTGTTCTCAAACTTGCAACAATCCTTGTGCCTTGGCCTCTTGCGTGCTGGGATTACTTGTGTGTGTCATCTGGTCCAGCTTATTTCTCTTATAATTTATTTCAAAGTCTTCACTGAAGTCTTCAAGAGATGTTGATTTTTGTAGTTTCATTTTGTGTTATTTATTTTTCCTGAATTTGTTTTGAGTTTTATCATTTGTGATTGATCCTTTAAAGTTTCTGTACGTATATTTATGTCCTCTGTAAACACAAAGATTGAAATCTATCCTCCCAATGTTTATGGCTTTAAGTTACTTTTTTTCCTTTACTTTTCAAATGAGAACTTCCAGTATAACGTTTAATAGAAGTCTTGGAATTGCTCATCCTTTCTTGTTCCTCATTTTATGGAAACATAATTTTCCCTTTTGCCCATTCAGTATGGTGTTACCTGTTTGTAAGTTCTTTATAGTTAATGGTATCTCCTGCTCTAGAAATCTCTTTGAGGGATTCTATCACTCACAGACATTGTAGTTAACCACATCTGTGGTTTTATACAGATTATTTGATGATTCTATGTTTTATTGTGATGCATTCTCTTTGTGATTTTTAAATATTTACTTATTTACCTACAGTGAACTCCTTTTTGCTTTGCATTTATTTTATTTTGCACTTTGAGACTGTACTCATAAGTGAAATAATTCAGAGTCACGTACATAGCATTATATAGCCTCCCTAGTGTAAGAAGCACAAGATTAACTAAGATCCAAGAGTGTAACATACATTGTGAAAGTGGAAGAAACTGCTCCTGTGTATTCTGTAAGAGAATCCCTTAGGTGCTAGTGGGTCAGGCTTAATTGTATTTAAATATTTTTTAAACTTTTGCATTATAAAATATTTATTTTGAGGAATTTTTTCCACTATGTTCATCAGAGATATTGTCCCATAGCAGTCTTTTGTTGTTCTTCATTTTATTACCTGGATTGTAACTTCATACGATGTATGTGAAAGTATTATTGTTCAGTTCATTTATAAATATGATTCAGAAGGTAAATGCAAAGGTTATCTACTAATCAATACACAAAAATACACATATATCATATGACACCACATTAATATGCATATATGAATGTTGTAACAATCAGTAAATAATTTTAACCAAAGTGAAAAAATGTTTTGGAATAGATTGCTAATAAATGGAATTATTCCTTCTGTACTTATTTGATAAAATTCAGTGCTTATTTCATCAAATTCTATTTTTTTTGCAGAGAGTGTGCTTTTATTTCAGATTGATTTTCATCACTAATCATAATTCTATTTAGATTTTATTATTGGTTCCTGTATGGCAGATTATATAAGTTCAGGAATTTATCCATCTTTACAGGTTTATATTTAGTCATAGCTGCAGAAAACAAACTAAGACACTCGGGTCACATAGTATTTCCATCTGTAGTTTCATGTGGAAACTCCCTATAGATAATATAAATATACTTTTGTCTGCAATAATTTGCATTCCATCCTACAGTGCACTAGGGTTCTATTTCTTCAACACGCTTTACAACACTGGCTACTACTTACCTTGTTAATGGTCACTGCAGTAGATGTCATAGCATTATTTGTTGAAATAAACATCTTTTGACAACTACTGTCATGCACTCTGTAGAATGTACATTGAACATGTGTGTGTGGGTCTGTTTCTAGTTATGGTAGTGCAGTGAAGGTATTTTGTACATGGTATTAGAATCAGTGGTTCTCTTTTTACTCTATCAGGATCATTTCATTAGACAAAGATGATGTATTTGATACATTGATACCAAAATTCAAAAAGATGAAGTTCTATGGTGGATGCAACTTCGGTTCCTGCCAAATAATTTCTGGCTGCTCTTTCTGATGTCCCGCTTTATGTGCCTTGGATACCACCAATCTCCTATCTCCCTTCCTGAGAGACCACGGCACAATGGTGCACACTGTGACTCCATAGGAGACATGGGAAGAAGGGAACAGTCAGATAAGCACAGTCACTTCTGACATTACATCCTGTATTAAGAAAACAATTTTACTTTTGCATTAGTAATACACTTTTTCATTATCCATTAATTGGAAAATAAAAATAACATGTATAATTAAAATATATTTAAATTTAGAGGAAAGAGTGAGTGTTCTGCACAAGAATGAGTGAGAAAGACTCTTCAGCTGTTACCTGGGTCTGCAGAAGTCAGATCTGATCCCCTTCTGATCTCCAGGTAATGGACCTGTGCCACAGGATTCAAACCAGAGACCTTGTCTTCCATTCTAATGAAGCAGATAAAAAGTAAACAGTTGGGAGAACAAGAACTAAGGAAAAATAAATTATTTAAAAAGACATTTAGATGAGTTGTGAGTATGACTTATGCAGCTATACATAAGATGCAGTGTTACATTTAAATTTTTTTAAAGTTTTATTGATTACTGAGCCTGGTGTATCTCTCTCATGCTTCTATTCTAAATACCAAACTGGTGGTGGAAAGGAAGTATCACTAAACTGTTCTTTTCATTGGAAAAAAGTTGCACATGTTGTAGGTGTGTCCTCAGTTTCCAGTCCTGGTGATCAGAGAGAAGTAATTTTTATCTTCAAAACTCATATCTCAGCATGTGTACAGGTGAGAATATATCTTACTATTGAGCAAATTTCAGATTCAGGAACATGAAAGATAAGCAGAGACTTATGAATGCAGAGTTTCTCGGGTAATAAACCACATGGACCGGAAGCTTCACATTCTGACAGGAAATCAGACTGTTCATCCTTTTCCCCTGTCCTGGGCAGATGTTGAACTCCATGTGCCCTGTGCGCCCCCTGCCGGTCCTGAGCACCACAGCAGGGAGGTTTATGTCTGGGCTCACACTGAAGTCCTCTCACTGTGTCTCTTGCACAGTAGTACACGGCCGTGTCCTCGGTTTTCAGTTTGCTCATTTGCAGATACACTGTGCTTTTGGAGTCATCCCTGGAGATGGTGAATCTGCCTTTCACAGATGTAGTGTATTCTGTTGTGTGACTGTCTGCCTTATTTCTAATAAGACCAACCCACTCTAGGCCCTTTCCTGGAGCCTGGCGGATCCAGTACATGTAGTGGTCACTGAACGTGAATCCCGAGGCCACGCAGGAGAGTCTCAGGGACCCCTCCGGCGGCACCAAGCCTCCCCCGGACTCCATCAGTTGCACCTGAGCCTGGACACCTGCAAACACAGAGACGTCCTGCTCAGGAAACTGTCCCAAAGGACCATTGCTTATCCCACTCATCCCACTCACACGCTAAGTATCTCTTGTTCTTCACTAATTACCTTTTACAACAGCAACAAAGAAAACCCAGCTCAGCACAAGCTCCATGGTGAGTTGCCTGTGCTCAGTTCCAATCCCTGAGAGGAAGCTCGTGGGCATCCAGGGCTGGGCTCCTCTGCAGAGCTGCGGGGTGAGGGCTGGGATGATTTACATCAGGAGAGGGGGGCCCTATTTGCATGTCCTCCTACTATATAGAGAGCTCTGTGGACAGCAAGTAGCAAAATGTCAACACCAGATTACATGTGAGTCTGCAGGTCAAGCCTGGGTAAAATAATAACGATACGTAAAATAAGAATTTTATGTAACTGTGTTATGATATTCACTTCTAATTCAAAATTTTAATTTATTTTTACACTTTCAGACAATATGTGATACTGGTTTCAGTATTTACTCCATCGTACAATGTGTAATTCCTCAAAGAAACTCAAGTGAGTGATTCACTGTAATCGACAGTTGATATCTTGTGTAAGTCCAATACTCAATAGTCCTGCCTCACGATTTCCACGACAGAGTTGGACATGCACAGTGAGATTCCCAGAGCCTCTTTCCTGTATCAAAATGTGATTCTATTTCTTTCCTCCAGAGTTACCTGTACTTCAGGGATGCATCACGCTTTGCCCAGCAGGGATGAGGAAGGCTGTAGGTCGCCTGTGAGGCAGTGTCGACTCAGTTCAGGTGAAGCAGGTTTGCACAGATGCATGAAACACAAATGAGGCTGCAATTTGCTTGTGTGCAATGTACATAAATTTGGTAAGGAAAGATATAATATAGTGCCTTTAAATAATTTCTGTATCTCTCTAACTCTTTCATTTATCTATTTATCTACCTGTGTATCTATCACCTATTTATCTACCTACTTATCTATATCATTTTTATTCTCAATGATCAAATACTCACTCATAATACTGGAACCATCTAATTCGTACTCTGCCCATGCAAAAACATTTTTAATTCTACTGTATCTGCTGTTCGAATTATCAAGATGCATCTTATATAATATTTATAATAATTCAGAACAATACATGTTTTGAATGTGATTTCATATATTGTTTCCCTTCATGGAAACTTCTTGATTTCTTGACACATTTTCAAGGGCTGTAATGTGGTTGGACTTGCTCATGTGTAACCATGACATTATCTTGGGTACTAGGTACATATTCCCACTTAGATGCCAGTTATTGCTTATCCCACTGACTTGACCTATAGTCCCTGCTTCTGCTTCTCATCAGTGGAAACAATCACATCTATAAGAAGACCATGCTCTACCTTGAGGGCCAACTTTGTGAAAGTTAACCATCCCACTGTGCTACATTTAGGACACTCATGGGAGCTACTGAGGACAGACTGGGTTGGAGCCTGCTGTTCAGCTACATAATAATTGTTCTAGGTCTTCAATTTTCTGGTCTATATGCCATAAGTTTTGAAGTGCAGAGCATAAATTAATTTTTCTGTTTCGATTGAATCATCATGAATGGCAAGAAAACTGCCCAATAGTATTTATGTTTTGCAGAAACAAATACATGATAGATGGATAGATAGATAGATACAGCTAACTCATTTAACAGTTCTTGTGAGCTTTCCTGTTGAGGTCTCATATCGTTGAACCCAGGACTGTGATAGAGACAGAATAAGTAAGCGAAGGTGAGGAACAGAACGCATCTCCATCTCATCTCCTTGAGGACTTCTGCTGATGAAACTGACTTCAGCAGAGCTACATTTGGAAAACACTAGAGACTGTCGGACTTTGATAAAAATCTGTAAACTTTATGGGTAAAAGCCAAGGGTGTTTCATTTTGTCACCATTATAATATTCTCCCACACAACCCTGGAAATCTGAAATTCCCTATACGTGCTGTCATCCCAGAGAATCACCTTTGCACTCTTGTACAAAGAATATCTGTTTATGTTTCTCTCCTGAAATTATTTGAAAAAGTGGGGAAAATCTGTTCTTGTGCCATGGGTCAGTTCCTAGGACAGCAGATAGATACGGACAGAGCGAGTGCGGGTCCTGAGTCTCCATCTCGCTGTCCTGTCCTGGAAATCCTTCCGCCCCTGGCCACGCCCACTTACACTTCTCCACCATCCCACGCTGCAGCCTCGGGAGCCCTCAGCAGAGGATCAGTACCAGTGAAAAATCTGATGTTGGATCTGCAACCTCTGAGATTTTCAATTAAATAAATATTTTTCTTTCTTAATTTATCCACTTCCATATTTTGTTACAGCAACGTACATTTTACTAAGGTATACAAGCATAAGAATGTTTTTGTCAGAATGAGGAATAAATAACCCTATTAGACTTAGTCCTCTTCCTATAACTTGGGTTATGTGGTTGTATTTTCTAGTATTTTCCTTTGACAATTTTTCTGGATTGCTTTTGATTTCAAGGAGCTCATCAGCTAGTCATTGTATTTTATCTGTCTGTGATAATGCAAAAGTTCACTGATAAAATTTCATTCTGGATCATTAGTTTTCTTTAATCAATTTGAGTCGTTGCAGTTCTAAAAGGAATTTAGTCTCCAGGACATGGCAATGCCCCATGTTCCTGACAAGTCTCGCCTTGTTCCCTCTGGAAGCACAGTAGCATATCCTTGGTACTCAGATTAAATCAGTCCAGCTGACATGAACATGATTCTCTTTTTTTTTATTCAAAGGCGTGAGTAAGCAAATGGGTGTAGTGTCAAGTGAAATTCTGAATTCCCAGGGGAACTGATCTTTCTTTCCCTCAAAATATCCCCCTTTTTAGATCTAGAATGCCTAGGACACTGAGCAAATAATATTTGAAGCAACAAAAAATCTTGCTAGTGTTTCACTAGGCATAATTCCAATCGATATCATATAAATTTTTACCTCTTGATTCCTGCACACCCTGGTTATCAGAGAAAGACGTGAGTTTGCACTCTGGGTGTCCGCGATGGGCACAGGTCTCAGCTCCTGGGACGCAGGCATCGCTCGCAGGATCTGACGCTGATATGTTCCCGTGTCAGCAGTGCTCCCATTGTGCGTGGGAGCCCTGGGGAGCTGGAGTCAGAGGCGTCTCTTTTAGACCCTGCGCAGAGTGGGTCTCAGTTCAGGTTTGCCGAGGGTTTCCCGTGTCCAGACAGGGATGGGCGGGAGAGCAGCACAGGGATCAGCGTCCTCCGCATCACGCTATGGCAGAGGCACAGGCTGGGACCTCACCTGCTCTGCTGCTTCTGAACGTGGTCACCTGGCGAGGCCCTGTGGGCCAGGGTTCTCCCTTCTCACACTACTCTGACTTCTCCTTTACATGGAAAGGCATATGCTGCATGATGCCACTTCTATGTAGAACAGAAAGTGATAAATCTCAGAGAAGTGGAGTAAAATGGTGGTTGACATGGGTTTTTGGGGAGAGGAGATAGCAGTGTTGATCAGAGGGGCAAACTTTCAGTTGTGCAAGAACGGTAAATTCTGGAGATCACCTGTGAATCTCATGCACGTAAGTAACAATCTACCTTAAAATACATAAATTGTAGTGAGGAGTGCATCTTAAATTTTCTGTCCACAATAGAAAAGAAGTGCACAGCAGGGTAACCTGAGGGTAGTAGATGCACGATTTGCTTTGAGAGTCATAATGACTTGATTACTCTATATATGTTTGCCTTTATCCAAATGCATCAAACTGTGTAAATTAAATATCTATTGTTTTTCATTAATCTTATGTGATTAAAACAGGTGAGATATCACAGTACATAAATCAATGATAGGCAGATGATTGGTGGACAGTGTTTAACAGATGGATTGTAGGGAGATAAATAATTCCTTACAGATAATAGATATGTAAATGATAGATAAATACATGGATAGAAACTGGAACATAGATGGAAGTAGTTACATAAACAATTCTTCAATGATTCATGTTTGTATTGATGATAGATGAATACATAAGTAGTTGGTAGGTAAATAAATTGAAGTACAATGAAGCTTAGATGAGTGGAGAGATAGAAAGATAGATAGGTAGATAGATAGATAGATAGATGGATGGATAAATGTACGATAAAATCATTGGAATGTTAAATGCACAATATTGACTTCTGTTCGTAATTTTACAACTACAGATGAAGTGGCTCACTGCTTCCATATGTGGGCATCTAGAGATGCTGCCACAGTGATTCAACACTTAGGGAATCTTCCAACAACATTTTAACCACCACCACAAATCCTTATGATCCCAAGGCTCAGAACAATTTTATGCCTGGTAAAAGTCCGAGTCCAGGTCTGGTCTAGCTTTGTCCTCAGGATGGGCACAGACATAGCTGACCTCCAGATTCCAATCTGTGCAGACCTTGGCTGTGTCTCTGGTTGCGAGTCTTCAGGGCACATCTTGTCCTTCCATCAATCCATGCTCAGGTCATTCACTGTTCCCAAGTCAACGAACAGATGAGCAAGATGTTAAATGAAGACTTCAGTGCTCGTATGCACTTGGAAAATTAGACTTGCTGTGGTGGCCAAATGTTATTGAGAATCACATAAATATAGCAAAAACACTTTGTAATATGATTAGTCACTGGGCTTAAGACTTTATATCAGAGTATCTGAGACTCAGCATTAGTTACACTGGGGTGCATAAATGTTGTTTGTTGAGCCCCCTGGGATTGTAAATTGTGTGACGGCATCGGTGGCCTGTGAACACTAAACACCTAGAGAAACCCTACTGCAGAGTTATCAACACAAGCTGTCAGCGTCTTGGGATTGCCCAGCATCCTCAGGGGTGGAGAACTAAATAGCTCCAGTAACAGGTGAACATCACATCAATATACGGAATTCTGTCCATCTGCTCAGAGTGCAAGCGTTTTGATGAGTCAGGACCGGGAGCAGCCTTGGACGATGAGATGCCCTGGAGACATAACCGAAGGTGGAGGGCAGAATTGCAGTTAACAAGGTAATAACTTTCATGATTACATATTTCTGCACTTAAAACTAAGGCGGGAGGCCAGGGCTGGCCCTGCCCTTGGTCCCCTGTCCCGGACGGCCCCACTGCCCCTGTCCCTGCCACCCAGGTGAAGGTGTATATTCTGGACAGGCTCAGGACACAGCTGAGTGGCCTAGCTGAGGAGGACGGAGCCAGGTGGAGCTGCAGTCACAGTCGCGCTGAAGGAGGTTCAGGGGTGCAGAAATCCTACTCCTGCTTTCACCCAGCTTGGCCGCCAGAACACCCTGAATGTTAAAGTCCTCAGACACAGGTTGTCCAAGCTGGACAAGAACACCTGCTGCAGTTCTGGAATGAACTGGGAGAAGCCCACCAGGTGGCGATCTATGCCGAGCTCCAGACCATGAAGTTTGAGGAACCAAATTTCTTTTTCCAAAAGGCTATTGAAGGATTTATCCAGAGGCATGAATGAAACCTGTCCCTTAGGAGGTGTTGGGCAGTGCCACCAGGGACCATGATCAGTTCCTGGCCTGGGACAGTGAAGGATTTTTCCAGATTTCTCAGAACAAAGGGGCAGTTCTCCTTTTAGCAGAGGGGCAGGGCAGGAGACGTGGAATTGGTATCCCAGGGAGAAGTGTGAGTCGGGTTTACCATCGCATAAGACACTTTTTCGGATTGAAGCAGAGCATATCCTGAAGCTACAGCTGTTAGCTGAAAACTATTATGGCTACGAATGTATCATTCCATGGTACATAAGGACCAGTGGCAGAAGGATAGAAGAGACAAGGAGTTCTTCACAAAACATAAGCGCTTTGGTTTAAAAGTAGAAAATGTAATCTAGTTCCAGCAGGGCATGCTACCTGCTATGAGTTTGGATGGGAAAAGTGTTTTGGAAGAGAAGAACAAAGTTTCTCTGGCCCCAGATGGAAATGGGGGTCTTTATCCAGTTCTCACAGCCCAGAAGAGCATGGAGGACGTGGAACAAAGAGGCATCTGGTACACTCACATCTGTTGAGTGAATAATGAATGGTTAGAGGTGGTAGACACAGGGTTTATTGGATTTTTCATTCAGAAAGGGGCAGAATGTGGAGGAAAAGTGGTAGAGAAGATGAATCCTACAGAACCAGGTGGAGTGGTTTGCTGGGTGAATGGCGGTTACCAGCTGTTTGAATACAGTGAGATTCCCCTGTCAACAGCTCAGATACAAAGCTCAGATGAACCACTGCTGTTCAATGTGGGCAGCACTGCCAATCATGCCTTCCCTGTACCATTTCTGAGAGATGCTGTCAGTGTTTATGAATCTCAGCTGCAGCACCATGTGGCTCACAGCAAGATTCTTATTTGGATTCCTGGGGGGAGTTAATTATGCCAGACAAGGGAAATGGAATAAAGATGCAAAATTCAGTCTCTGACATCTTCCAGATTGCAAAGAAGCTTGTGGTGTATGAAGGACTCCGGGAGGATGAGTTTTCCCCACTGAAGAATGCAGACGGGCGGAACGGGAAGGACGACCCTCCGAGCGCACGGCGTGCTTTGCTGTCCCTGCACCGTTGCTGGGTGCTCAATGCTCACAGATGAAAATGGTTCTCATCTTTCACTGATTCCCCAGTGGAAGGAGGCCAGTGATGGACTGATCCAGTGTGAAATCTCTCCGCTTATTTCCTACACTGGAGAAGGACTGGAAAGTCCCGTGGCAGGTGAAGAAATCCATGCAGCTTTAATCACTGATGAGAATGGATTCCAAGAGCTGGCGAAAAATGGCGTACGAGTCACTCACCAGGTTCTGACACAACAGGGGACAGCTTTCTATTTTTAATAGACCAACTAGGAACCTACAGGACATAAACTGGAAGACCGAAGTTTGAACATTCAGAAGGTTTCATTGTTCTTGTCGAACTCTTCCAGCTGCTACAAACTTCCCAACATCCAGATGACTGAAATTCCAATAGCAATTTTTTGATTCTCAACTCACTGAAGTTTTCAACTGGTTTATTTCCAAGGCAATGAAAACACTGGCCATCTCAGAAATCTCTTATAGCTTAAGGATAGGCTGTTCAACATCACTTTCCTTGGAACTGGAAGCTGTTGCTTTTGAAATTGTACATAGTAATAATATGTCATTGTACTTGTTCGAAGCTTCCTATGGTAGTAAAAGTTTGTTTTATTTTATCAAGCATTAAAAATTTTTACGAAATTAATTGGACAGTAAAATAAACTTATCTTCAGAAAAAACTGAGGAGGGTGTACAGTCCATTGAGTTGTAATCAATGGTTTTATTGAAAAAAAAATTTACTGTGCAACCCATTATGATGTAGATTTCAGAAAAAGAAGGAAATCTCATTGCATGGAAGCGTAATATCGCGTGACCAGATATTATGCTTCTATGCAATGAAATTCTTGGAAGCTATGTGTCTGGGGTCACTGATGGACGTGCTGATCATCTAGAGACAAAATTCTCTCAATTTTTTCTCCACATATGACATGAAGTTGGTTCTCTACAGCAGTGTGTGCAGCGCGCCCCCTGCTGGTCCTGAGTTTCCCTGCAAGGAGGTTTATGTCTGGACACACACTTGCATCAAATCACTGTGTCTCTTGCACAGTAATACACGGCTGTGTCCTCTGTGGTGACAGAGTTCAGCTGCAGGGAGAACTGGTTCTTGCCTGTGTCTCTGGAGATGGAGATGCGGCTCTGGAGGTCCGGGTTGTAGTTTGTGCCACCACTGGAATATATGTTCACCATCCACTCCAGGCTCTTTCCTGGGGGCTGACGGATCCAGCTCCCGTAGTAACCTCTGGTTGAAATGGAGAACCCAGAGACCGCACAGGCGAGGGACAGGGTCTATGAGGGCTTGATCAGGCCAGGTCCGGACTTCTGCAGTTGCACCTGGGGAGGGACAAGTGGAAACAGGCGCGAGGTTGTGAGTTCGATCCCTGGTACCGGCGGGAAAAAAAATACAGAAGGGAAACCCCAGAGGCCACCAGGAAGCCATCCACTCCACCCCACCCCACCCCACCCCCGCTTCCTGCTCTGCATCTGCTCCTTGGCCCTGCCTGGTTCTCCGTGGACCACAGCGAACCCTGCTGGGCCTGAGCGCCCCTGTAGTGACTACAAATGCTCCACTAACTGTAGGATTCAATACTGTTTTATACTATTTGAAACTGGAGCATTTGTGCCACTGTTTATACCATCTAAAGAGAAAACAAGCGCTTCCAGGGGATCCACTAAAACTTCAACAGCAGCTTGCTGTCCTGTCCACTGAGAATGAAATATTTCCTTCAGTTCTTTATCCTTTTTTTACTGCTCTGAAAAAGAACAGAAAATTTTTCTCTAGTTGTAAAAGTAGTTTACTGATTGATGGAAAAAAGAATACATTTTCTCAATTGTTCTTATCGCATCTGACACTCCCACCACAGGCACTGATTTTGGCAACCACTTATTTAAGGCACAGGAAAAGCAGAGTGTGCAGACAGCTTAGGGACATTTCTCTGAAAGCCTGGAAGCAACAACTTTCATTTTAGAAGAAAATCCCCTGCACACAGTGTAAGACTGGCTAACACAATACTGTGTATCTAGCCCTTATTTCTCAGTTATTGTAGTGTGAAATTTCTGAGCCGAAATTTCTGCATTGGCTTCAGAAGGCAGGAAGCCCACAAAGTCCTCTCTCAAGTCATGAGATTCATCAACAAATCTCGCTCAAACAGGCAAGTGCTCTTCCCCTGCCACGCCCACCGCTTCCTCCGTGATGATGGAAAGCAACTGTGAGGCTGTCACTTCCCTGAGGGCTCCTCCAGCTCTCGCAGGTCTCCAGCATCTGCTGCTGCTGTGTTTGTGCACAACAGCGTGTTCAGGGCTGTGGCCTCAAAGCGCTTTCTCAGGGCTCCTCACCAGAAGTGCTCCTGCATTCCAGCAAGTTTTGAAAGTTTTTTGGTTTAAGAGTTTTCACGATTTCGTCAGTCTCATGAGCATTCAGAAGTATGTTTTCTTTTCCTGTAAGAATAAAAATTTAAAGTAGAGATTTCAAATATCCTTTATTTTGCTTGTCTTCAATGGCTGAAGCTGAAATGTCTTCATCCTGCTCATCGCCTACCACTTCTGCACTGCGATTCTGAGCATGGTTATTGTTGTTTCTTTGTGTTTCTGTTTCTGCTCAGTCCAATATTTTTCTGTTTCAGTGTATTGGTTTCATTTTCATTCAATTCTTTTACTCATTTTCTGCATCTTCTGTGTGGATTGTTTAAATGTCCAGTAAAGTCAACTATTGCTGGTATTTCAGTTTCTTATAGAAGGGTTCTACAAGGATAAGTTCTACAGATCACAGAGGTCATGATGTGTTTGGCTCACAATCCACAATGTTAACTTTGTAGATCAGATGTTGTATCTTCTCCAATTCTCCACCCACTTCTGGAATCTGACAGGATCGTATGGAAGCCTAAAGAAGGCCAGGTCAGATGGTGTGCTCTTTCACTTGCTATTAGGGGCCACTCAGAAGTTCCCAGAGCCTGGTCCAGAGTTTCCTGTCCACCTCCTCGGGGCAGCCCACCTGGCAGTCAGGCCCTGCAGGGGAACCAGACCCACCTCCTTCTCTGCAAGGCAGACCCACCCCCACTTATAGCACTTTGCCTGAGAAGTGTTGATTCTTGTGGGCTTCCCATTTTTCCATTGGGCTTTTTTTATTTTGAAGCATCTAACATTTGTGAGTTCTTTACATATTCTAGACATTAGACCTATGTGTGAGGAATACCTCACTGTTTTCTAATTCTGTATTTTTATCTCTTTACCCTGTTATTAGCTGTATTCTTTGCTGTGCAGTTGATTTCTAACTTCTATCCCATTTGTTGATTCTCAGTAGTATTTCCTGTACAGCCATGGCTATGTCCATAAAGCCCTTGCCTACACAGCTGGTTTGGCCTTTGATGAGTGCAGTGAGGGGTGGCACAGCATGGTGGGAGATGGGTGGGGACAAGAGGTTGCCTCCCACACCACAGCAGATAGAGTGCAGACAGCAAGTGGGGTTCCATGACCTCTTCTAGAGTGTGATCCAGTTACCTAAAGACTTCCCACAAGGATGAAGCTTTACACGTCCATAGCACCCAACCAAAGCAATGTTTGAAGTACTGCCATCTGAGGCAGCATGGATAGAGTTGGTGCTGTGGTGTGAGTAGTCACCCACTAAAAGGCCGTGTGTTCAGGACTTGGTGACCAGCCCTTGGAGCATTAGAAGAAGGCAGGCATTTAGAAGTTGGAACTGGTGGAATATCTTTAGATTCTGGGAGTGCTGCTCTGTAGGGGATCCACAGGCCCAGGGTCTTCTCTCTTTTGTGATCACGGGAAATTAGGACAGTCTGTTTGCACAGATGTGCACGGCGTTATCATTCATTGCACCCAGAAACAGCCTGGAAACCACGGGAACTCCTGATGATGGATTGGAAGCTGTGAAACTGTGAGTTGAAACAACTCGGTTCTCTTTCTATGTTTATTAGCACAGGGATTTTTTTGTAGTGAAGAAAAACAGAGCAACACACTAGAAAATCTTCAAGTCAATAGAAAGCAGAAACAAGGACAGAAGGGCAGATAATTCAGGAGATGGTTCCTACGTGAACCTTAGAAAGCTGATCTATTAGAAAAAGAGAATAGCTGGGTCCCATAGGCCAGGGTGCCTGGGGCAGATGGGGACAGTGGGGAGGTGAGCACTGCTGCTCCACATGATGCAGATGTGTCTTCACAGGGGAGACCCAAGTCCCGCTCTCCTGTGACAGAAGGTGATGCTCTGGGGACCAACTCCCTAATAAACTGCCGAACAGTATCTTTTATTATGTCTGCAAAGACTTCTGGGGCACAGTATAAGAAAATCCACTCACCTTGAACAAGAATCAAATAGTACTTGACCTCCTTCAAGAAACCAACTTTAATTTGTTCAGATCAAGCAGCCAAGCACCCAGCTGCTTCTAACCTGGTTTCTGTCAGTGACCTCAATCTCAGGACTCAAGATATCAGCCCTGTGGCCCTGCTCCTAAGTGCTGAGCCACAACCTGAGCACTTGTGTCAGAGAGACAGAGGCTTCTATTCAGCTGCACCTTGGACTCAGCTGTGCCCTGGAGCAGCCCCAGGGCTTGGGAGGACCCTGGTTCCCACCCCTTCCTCACAGAGCAGTGGACACAGGCATCAGTGAGGGACAAGCTGAGAAGCGGAGGCTGCTGTCCACCCCTCTCCTGAGCAATAGGAAACCAGCCTAGGTGACAGCAAGACTGCCTTCATCTCCACCTGCAGGTACAGAACCTTGGTGCAGAGTGTTTCCCAGTGGTGAGGAGGAGATGGAAGAAGGCACTAAGTCAGCATCTGGAGTCTGTGCATGGAAGAATGAACTTCATGCACAAGAGCATGAGACACCCACACCCAAACTGCTCTCCAAACCAGCGAGCACGTGCTGCAGTGCAGGTGGCAGCAGACAGGAAGGATCCTCGGAGACACGGGCTGACCTGGGAGCTGCTGGTTTTCACAGAGCCAAGGAGTGAGCAGCGCCAGGTGGGTCCAGGGTGAGAGCAGACAGCAGATGTGTGGATCAAGTGCTGGGACAGCTCCCACATCAGGGCACTGCTGGACATAGCAAGACATTCATTCCCTTCGTCATGGACCGTGTCCAGGGAGGGACAGGAGCCCAGTCAGACCATACAGCTGGGAGTCCCCAGTGTGGGCTGTGATATCTATAAGCTGCATCCTCACCTAGCACAAAGTCTGCATTGTCACACATATTCAGGAATAAATGTTCGTTTATGGAAAAACAATAATCAGTCTATGGATACGTTTTACTTTGTACACCTGCTGCAACTTTAAAAATCATTTGTGCTGTTTCTGGTTTTCAGTGCACACATTACACTAACTGTGTTTCAGAATTGCTTTTTGTAGAGTGAACATGAAATTTTATTCTCCAATGGCAAATAATCAGGTCAGGAACTGCTAGCTTGTGTGTTCAGTGCAAGCTTAATTTTTAAGCAAACATAGCCTCCTCTTGTGTAGTGCAGCCAGTTAATTTACATGAGTAAGTAAATCATGGGAATGTGGTCTTGTGGGTTGTATTTTGTTCTCAGACTCTTCAGCAATCTTCTCATTTATAAGAACCTTTACCAATACCATATCAACAGTTTTGTATTTCACTACAATAATAAGCAGTTTGGATAAGTAGATGACACATCCATGAATGACAGGTACGTGTCTGATGATGAAATAGTTAAGATGTGGATGGACAGAGTGATACAAGGTAGTTAAATTTTGGATAATGCATGCCAGAATGACAGATATTACAAGACACAAACCTGAAAATAAATAACAAGTATGTGGATAAACAATAAATTTACAGTACATGTATAAATGAAAGGCAAGTGCATAGAGAGTTGATGGGTAAATAGAAATATGGTAGAGCATAGATGGATAAAATGACAGATGGATACTTAGACACAAAGTTCAATAGACAGGTGATAGAAAGATGAGTAGATAATTGTGTAATATCCTTGCCCTGATTCTCTCTGTAATATTTAATTTTGTTCAGAATTTTGAAACTGTGAATACATGACTTCTTATATATGTGAACATGTGGCGATATGGCCGCCATGATTTGCACCTGAGGGAATCTTCTCAACAACATTTTCCCATGCCCCTAAATCCCCATGATCACAAAGCTCCTTCTCAATGATTGCAGACCAGGTCAGAGTCAGAGTCCAGTCCTGGCCCAGCCTTGTCCTCAGGGACTCAGGAGAGCACAGAGAGCTGGAGTCCAGGGCCCTCTGTGGGCAGGCCCTGGCCTTCTCTCTGGCCTTGGCTCTGCTGTGAGTACTTTGTCCTTTCATGGATCCATGGTCAGGTCACTCACTGTTCCCAGGTCAACTGACAGATGAAGAAGAAGTGGACAGCAGTGTTTCCAAACACGCTGACACCAGCTTTCATAGACGCCCAAATGTTTTTGAGTGTTAGATAAATACAGCAAGTTCGCTTTGCAATACAAATAGACAGATATTTAAGACATTCCATAAGTTTCTGAGACTCATTACTACTTATTCTAGGTCCTACTAAATACTACTCAGGCAGTGCCCAGAGACTACAAGATGTGTGACAGCGTGACGGTCTCTACCAATGAGATGCTGAGAGCAGCCCCTCCACAGTGGGATCTACCACAGCTCCACAAGGCATCGCCCTGCATCGCCAAGGGTGGGGAAATGAACAGCTCCAATAACAGGTGAGCACTCAGATCAACACACACAGTGATGTCCAGCCACTCAGAGTAAAAGTCTCTGCATGAGGAAGAATTGGAA
Source organism: Dasyprocta punctata (assembly GCA_004363535.1). Taxonomy (NCBI): domain Eukaryota; kingdom Metazoa; phylum Chordata; class Mammalia; order Rodentia; family Dasyproctidae; genus Dasyprocta; species Dasyprocta punctata. Next base: position 1,852 of record RJWM01020783.1, on the reverse strand, counting down.
AGTGCCCTTCAGGGTGAGATGCCCTGCAGAGCATCTGAGGGTGGCAGGCAGACTCGTAGTCAACAGAGAAATAATTTACATGGTTAAATATTTCTACACCTGCTGATCATGGTGGTACACACCTGTAATCCGAGCACTTAGAGGCAGGAGGACCACTGCAAGTTTGAGATTAGCCTGGGCTACAAACTGAGCTTCAGAGCAGCCTGAATGGCACAGGCAAGCCTTTTTTTCAAAAACACGAAAAAAAAAGTTTGTTTTACATAAACACTATTGAGATTGTAAAATCACTTGACCCGGAGGAAGGACTTCATTGAAAATGCGTTGTACAATCAATAGAGAAATAGATGTTGAAACCAAAGCCTGCTTTCATTAAAACATAACACTATAGGATCAGGGACATAAAAGAACCCTGGAATTCCTGTCCTTAGGCTACTGAGGGAGCCGCTAATCACCTGGAGATAAAATCCACTCAGGCTTTTACCACAGGGCTGTGAAACTTACTCCCTACAGTGGGCCGTGCGCCCCCTGCTGGTACTCTGTTTCCCTGCAGGGAGGTTTATGTCTGGGCTCACACTTGGATCAAACCATGGTGCCTCTCGCACAGTAATAGGTGGCTGTGTCCTCCGCGGTGACAGAGTTCAGCTGCAGGGAGAACTGGTTCTTGCCTGTGTCTTTCGAGATGGAGATGCGGCTCTGGAGGGCCGGGTTGTAGTTAGTGTTACCATAGTAGGTTATGCGCTCCATCCACTCCAGGCTCTTTCCTGGGGGCTGACGGATCCAGTTCCAGGCATGGTCACTGATGGAGGCTCCAGAGACTGAGCAGGTGAGGGACACGGTCTGCGAGGGCTTCACCAGGCCAGGCCCCGACTCCTGCAGCTGCACCTGGGACAGGACACCTGGGGAGAATGAAGATCATCCCGTCAGTCACGTACTTTGGTAGCCTTTGCATGGACCCATGCCTGACACTGAGGAGACTCACCAGGAGGACCTGTCACCAGGCACAGGAGAAGACCCAGCAGTCTCATCTTCTACACCACACCCCTGCCTTCCTGAGAGGCCTCAGCCCTGTCTGGGGATGGAGCTGTGAGCTCCCACAGCCAATGAGGGGATTTTCAATCTAATGTTGGTGCATAGATTTGCATATAGGGAGCCCACTTCCTACATAAAGGGGACATTGAGGTCATCCTGTGTCTGGTATTCTTGTGCTACTGAGAGGAACCTCTTGTTCTGAATCCTAGCTGGGTTTGGGTCTGTGATAAGTGGGAAGTGAAATTCAGAGGACTGATGGAGGCAGGGTAGTGATGATCCCACCTTCAGGATCGCAGGAAAGGATTCCTTCTGGTCCTTCTGGCTTCTTCTAACCAAGTCCAGCTCTCTTCCCATCCAGGCTCTAGTGCCGGTTTTCAGGACCAAATTGAGGACAGCTGCCTGTGTGTCTCCCTGGTCTCTCTCCTTTAGTTCCATTCATATTGCTTGAGAGCTTCCTTCATTTTTGTTGTCAGAAGTCCCCCTGCGTCCTGCCCTAAGACATCCTGTGATCCGAGTCCCACCTGTCCCAATCCAAGACAAGCTGGAAATAAGGATGTGAGATCTGTGCTTACTTAACAGAGAAGTTTCTAGTCATATGGGAAGAATAGGAGGCCATCTGTGTTGGGATTCCTCTCCCAAAATGACCGTGTGGAGCAACTAGGTGGTCATTGCCTGTTTAGAGTCAGGTTCTCCTCTTGCTCTCCAGAGGTTAATTCTACATTTCAAATGTTTAACTCGTGTTAATTTTCTGCTTTTGAATAATTATGTATTGTGGACGCCATGGACACAATAACAATGTCTCTAAAATTCAACCTGAACACTT
>RJWM01020782.1:0-30888 GCA_004363535.1 Dasyprocta punctata | reverse complement strand
AGTGAATGTCTGACATAGGCCTAAGGCAAAACATAAACATCACAGAAGTCCAGCTCTTTCTTAAGGCATAAACATACATATAAAATGCAGACAGTATCCCAACAATACTGAGAAAAGATTTATAATCTTCCTTTTTTCAGAGGTCTTCAAGAGGAAAAAGATTCTCGTCAATGTTGCTTTCATTAATTAAATCATAAATCACTGTGTGTATTGAGCAATTATAAATCTCAGTTATAAATCTTGAGCATTTGTAAATCTTGATATACCATCAACTATAAGTAACTTTTAAGAGTCAGTGTTTTAAGTACTTATTTCCAAAGGTATATATGTAACTAAACAGAAATCCTATTATTGCAAGACTTCATAGTCTGTATTATGCAAGAAAACATTTTAATGCATTAAAATAGAAATAGAAAATTAATGACTTTCAAATAGCATGAGAAGTTCTATAGAGAACTACAATACCAGACACATTTTTAATTCTTTGGAGAGATACCAAGGATGGATTTCCAGAGAGATTAGAACTAAGTCTTAATTAACAATAAGGAATTCCTTAGGTAGATAAAAACAGGAATGGAGCTACTGGCAGAGGGAAAATGAGCAAAATATGGAGATGATAGTGTGTTTCATGAAAGTAAAGGTGCATGCATGTGACCACTACCAAATCAGGATATACCATCACATGTAGGTTTTATCCTAAAATTATCGAGAAAACATTTAAGTATTTTAAGTAAGTGCCAGGTTGGCACATCCTTGTAGCAATTTTATTGGGCTTTTTTTTGCTTTAATTTAGTCTTTAGGGTGTATAGTGAAATTTAATTGTAGTTTTTCTTTTTTTTCTTTTCTTAGTTACTGATGTTAAACAATTTTCATGTACTTATGGGGTATATGCATCCTAATCTTTGTGAAGTGTCCATTTTAAAATTGGTTTAAGCTAGGCAAGGTAGTGTATTCTGTAATCGCAGCACTGAGGAGGCTGAAGAGGAGGAATGCTGTGTGTTCGAGGCCAGTATGGCCTACAAAAGTGAGTTCAAGGCCAACCTAGACTACATAATGAGATCCTCTCTCAAAAATAAATAAATAGACAAATAAAAATCGTTTAATTTTTTTTTACTAAAGCATAGGAATTCCCGATGTATCGTAGACATAAGTTTATTCTGTCATACAGGCTATAAAATTTGTTCCCATACTAGTGTCTGTTTTTTCCATAAGTGTTGTTCTGAGAGCAAATATGTTTGTGTCTGATAACATGCAGGGTACATTTTTCATGATTTGTGCTTTATGTAAGCAATTTTAAAATATGTTCATATGGTCCTGTCACAAAGATTATTTTCCAAAGTTTCTTTAGATTTATAGTTTGGTGTTTTCCACTTAAGATGCTTTTGGTAAACTAAGTATACTGTGGCTAAATTCCAAACACTGATCCTTATAAATATCAAGTTGTACTATTTGTCACAAGGACTGTTCCAATTAAAGAATAATGGAACCTTTGTAAAAAATCAATAAATGTCTGTGGTACTATTTCTAGATTCTCTATTCTGTTTAATTGGCCTAAATGAATATTTTTTAATTCTAAACTACCTTGATTGTTATACCTTCCAGAAATTACACTCATTATTCAATATCTCTTGCATTTTGTAAAATTTAAAAATCAGACTGTCAATTTTTGCTAAAAACTGTGCTAGAATTTATTATTTAATTATAGCTCAATTTTGTTTTACTTGGTGTCTCTTAGTTTATGAACATAATTAGTTGGTTGATTTTTCTAGAGCTTCAGTTTCTCTGAGCAGTAATTTTCAAGTTTTTAGTATATACAGTTTAGATAAATTTTGTTAGAACTCTTACTAGCATTATCTTTTATGACATTGCTGATAAAGTTGGTTATATAATTTTATTTTTATTCATAAACATGCAACTAATTTTCATAATTCCTAACGTCTCTAACATTTTTGTAAATTCTTTATGATTTTTAAATGCTCTTATAGTATGTGAATTAAGATATCTTATGATTCTTTTTCCTATCTGTATAATTATGTTTCTTTTTCTTCCCTTATTATCATGGCAAGGACCTCCAGTTTATTGTTTGTAGAATTGTGAAAGCAAGTATATTTGCTTTGTAATTGATTTTTCATCCTAAATAAATTCTTTTGACATTTATTATAAGTACATTAGATAGTGACAACTTTTTTCATTTTTATTTGCAGCATTTAGAATCTTTTATTACTTAAAAATACTTTTGCTGCATATAGAATTCTGTTGAAAAATTTATATTTTCCAAACTTTTTAAACATATGCCACCAACTTCTAGCCTCCACAGTTTCTGTTGAGAAATACACGACTGCAAGTCTGGACACTGAATGTTCTTTACAAATTCATGTGTTACAATCCTTGGTTCCCGTGGTGGTGTTATTTTGAGATGGTAGAAACTATAAGAAGCACCACTTAGTAGCAGGTCCTTTGGTCATTTGGGTCGTGCCTTTGAAAGAGATCTGGGAACCTTGGCCCCCTTTTCTAGTACTTTGCTTCCTGCACCAGAGGTGAGTGGTTGTTCTCTGCCATCTACTCTAATAACAACATGCCATCTCGCCACACTCCTAAATCTATGGGTCTGATTGATCACAGACTCAATCCCCCAAATCTGTGTACCAAAATAAATCTTCCCTCTTTGTAATTGAATTAGATAAGGCACTTTTTATTATAATGAAAAGCTGTGTGACAAGCTGAACTTCCAAAGCATTGTGTCTGAATTTTATGACGTGACTTTTTCCTTTGAGTATTTTAAAGGACTTTTCTCTTTATTTCAAATTTTCATTGACTTGATTGTTCTGTCTCTGAAAATCATTTTATTTAAGGCATCCTGTTTTGAGTTTGCTGTGATTTTTACATTTTTATATGTAGGTCTTTCAATATCTTGTAATCTGAGCTACTAATTGGAAGACAAAAATATGCAATATATTAACCATTGTTAATCATCTATTATTTTGTTTTGAAAATCTGTATCATCATTTTTATTCTTTTTCATTTGAAAATCCAAAGAAAAAAGGAAATTTTCAGTCACTATTTTATTAATCATTTCTCAAGTCTTAATCATTTCATCATCTTTAGTGTATATGTAATATATGTTCCATGATAATTTTTAAGTATCTGTAGTGATTAGGGTAGTTTGTCAATTTGATGGCTTTAGGATCTACCGGGTGGATTAGTGCAGCACATTTCTGGGTCAGTCATGGTCAAGGTAACATTGGTTAGAGTATACGGCCCCTGGCCTATTTCCTGTTCAGCATTATTCTTCTGTTCTCTTTCCCAGGCACCATGAGTTAAACATTTTCACTATGGCATGCCCTTTCACTATGATGTTCCTCCCTTGTACTGAATTTTCTGGATAGTGAAGTTAATCTTTCACTCCTTTAAGTTATGATTTTCAATTATTATGTTTCAGTGTTAGAAATCCTAATACAGAAAATTGATACCTGAGAACTAGGCAATTGCTTTCACTATTTCTTGACATGTGATTTAGAAATGTTTGGACTACTTTGTAGGAGAGGATTGAAGAGGTTTGAAAATGCAGATTATAAAAACCCTAAAGTGCTATAAATAAAGCTTGTTGAGTATTATGATTTGTGTCTGGATGTCCCCTCAAAGTTTCATACAGTCATGAAGGTGGGTTACTAGAGTTTGTTAGTGATTCACGATCCAGTGCTGGGGTTATGGGTGTGAGTGCCACACCCACCCTGGGTGGGTAGCCTGCATATGATATAAAGAAAGCAAAGAGGCTTGCTTGTGTTCTCCTCCCTTTCTGCTTGTGTTACTTTTGCTGTTTTCCACTGCTGTGAACTTTTAGCCTCTGCCATGAGCCACCCTGCCTTAAACACAACAGACTATGGACTGAAACCTCCACAAACTGTGAGCTAAATAAGCCTTTCCTTCCTTAATTTTGAGTGTCTGATATTTTTCCCAGCAACAAGAGAAAAGTAACCAATGCAGAATTTGGTACCAGAAGTGGGATCATTACTGTGACTATACCTGACTATGCAGTTCAAGAGCCTTTGGAAATGGCTTGTGGGAAGGGTTTGGAAAGTTTCAGAGCTGTCACCTGAAAGAGTAGTGCCAGAATGTGTTAGGCTGTTCTGTATGGGAGATTCTAGTCAAAGGTCAGAATACCAGAAGGCTGATAGAAATCCTGCCAATAAAGACCAGGCTCAGGAGGTTTCTCCAGGGAAGGGCTGCACTGGTTGTTAGAGTCTAGATGATGTATGCTATAGCTTGGCAGAAAGTTTGCCTGCATTTTGCTCACGTCCAAAGATTTTTCTTGAGATTAAGATTAAGGGTGGTGGACTAATTAATCTAATAAAAGAAATTTCAAGACAATCAAATGTTGAGGTGGTGGCATGGCTATTGTTGGAGAATTTTAGTCAGATTTGTGTTGCAAATGAAGAGCAAAGACTCCAGCAGGATGATTAAAATGTTGAGTTTGGTCAAGAAAAAACCTCCACTAAAGCTGTGGACTACAAAGACAGACCTGAGGAGATCTTGGTTGCAGAGAAGGAACAGGAGAAAAGTCTTTCACTTTGCTTTGAAGAGAAAGCCTCAAAGCACCATGTTCCAGAAAGGTGGCAGCTACACTATGTTCCAGAATGGTGGTTGCAGCCACACCAGGTTTCAAAACTGCAGCAATCCCACCAAGTTCCAAAATGGCAGCAGCTGCACCAGTTTCCAGAATGATGACAGCCTAGAGAATTCATTCTTCAGGTTTGGATTCAGAATGACTGCCATGACCCATGTGGCCCTTAAGGTTCTTAGGGTGAAGTACTACAAGAGGATGAGGAAATAAAGAAGAGACAAAGCTAGAGTCAGGTGGAGCCCTTATCCTCCTGATGGGAGGAAAGGAACTGGCTCCTCACTACAGGATCATTTATTTATACCTTTTAGCAACCTAATGTCACATGACAACCTGTTGTCCTAGCAACCCACTGTTTAGATTATCTTGGGGCTAGGTGTTCTCTGGGCTGAAGCAGCTTCTTCATGTGGCTCACCCCAGGCATTCTTTGTTCTTGGGATGGTCATGGTCAAGCCTTGCATGTGTGGTCAATTTCCAGCTTCAAATGATCCCAACAAGTGCTCAGTGATTCAGGCACACAACCCCTACAGCCAAGAGAGAAGAAAGCCTGACTAGTGCTCTAGTTGGCAGTAGACCTTGACATCATTCACATGGTGCTGGTTTTAGGTGTGCAGATTGCAAGAGTTCTGCGGTTAAAAAGATTCCCATGCAAATTTCAGAAAAAGGCCTGGGAGACCAGGCAATGTCCCATGACAGGACAATGTGTGAAGCTGTGAGTGTGAAGCCAAAGGTGCAGTGGAGGCCATAGAAGTTTGGAGAAACTAGGAAGGTGAATCATTTGAGGATACCTGCAAGGAGGGAGCCAAGCAGGCCCAAGAGAGAAACCATGGGAGCTACAACCACTGAAAGTGTCATAGGAGCAGAGTCTTGCAAGCTTTTTGGATCTCACAATTCACCAGATTGTTCAGATGTTCCACATGGAACTACAGGAATTAATATTTGCCCTGATGAATATTGGACTTACTTTGGTCCCAATCCTTTGTATCCTCTGTTTACACCTTTCAGAATAGTAATGTTTATCTTATACCACTGAATGCTGGAAGTCTTTAACTTTGCTTTCATTTGTATAGGGGCTTGCATTTAAGAGTTTGCCTTACATCTCAGAGGAGACTTGGGATTTGGACTTTTCAGCAATGCTGAAGCTTTTAGGACTTTGGCAACTCTATGAGATGGAATAAATGTCTTTTGCATAAAGGATGTACATGAGTCTTTGTGGGGGGGGAGTCAGGGGCAGAATATTATGGTTTGTGCCTGGATGTCCCACAAAAGCCTCATGCAGTTATGGAGGTGTGCTTCTAGAGTTTATGACTGATTCATGATCTAGTGCTGGGGTTATGGGTGTGAGTGCTGCACCCACCCTGGGTGGGTAGCCTGCATACAATATAAGGGAAGCAAAGAGTCTTGATCATGTGCTCCTTCCTTTTTGATCTTGTTACTTTTGCAGTTTTCCACTGCCATGAATTATTGGCTTCTGCCATGAGCCACCCTGCCTTAAACACAGCAGATTATAGACTGAAACCTCCACAAACTATGAGCTAAATAAATCTTTCCTTCCTTAATTTTGGGCTTCAGGTATTTTGTCCCAGCAATGAAAGAAAAGTAACCAACACAATGAGTGATTGTGGTCAAAGTTCAGAGAACCAGAATTCAGATAAGAATGCAGATAGTAGAGGCCAGGCGCAAGAGATTTTAGTTGGAAACAAGAACTCTGCTAGCAATTGAACTAGAATCATGTACACTGTACTGGTAGAAAATTTGCCCACGTTTTGCCTATGTCCTGAAAATTTTCAGGAAACTGAGGTTAGGCACAGTGAACTCAATCTAGCAGAGGAACTTTCGAGAAATCTTGACATTCAGACTGTGGCAAGGATATTGCTGGTTGCTTTTATTCAAATTTATGGTGAGACTCAAGGGACAAAGACAAAAACGGAGCTCACTTTTGTTTTTGCTTTTGTTTTGCAGCACCGGGGATCCAACTCACAACCTCACGCCTGCCAGACAGCACTTAGGCCACTAAGCCAAACTCCCGGCCCTTGGAGCGCACTTTTGAATGTGTATAAGCTGGTCAGAATTTTGAAAAACTGAAATGTTGGTCCATAAGAAATCACCTGAAAAGTCAGGCCCAAAAGTGGTATGCCTTTGAAAAGATTACTGTCTTTAAAAAGAAATCAGGTATGTTGTTACAGGCATAAGGAAGTAGATGCCTTTGAGGGCAACTTTCACATTTCAGCAAGACCCCACAATTGCAGGCTGCTGGGTGTAAATATGCAAACATTTAATTTGAGAAAAGAGACCGTGGGTCCCTTGCTTGAGAAAGACTTCATAGGGAGTTGTTTCCACAGAATTCATTCCTCCACTGTGTATTAAGTCATCCCAGCCAAACAAAAACCATTGCTGCCATAGTTCAAGAGGGACTATTATACTGCTCCCACTGACAGCAAACCTCAACATACATGATACTGATTTAATAGGAATGCAGAATACAACAGTTTTGGAGTCAGGGAGTCTTCCACCACAGTTTTCAGGAAATGCTTGGAAGATCAAGAAAGGAACCACTGATAGGGCAGAGTATAAAACTGGGAAATGAATGAAACTGGGGAATGGATGAAACTAGAAATGAAGCCAAAGGTACAGTGAAGAATCAGTAAGTTTTGCACTTCCTGGGAATGTGGCATGTCTGCAAAGGTAATCTTCAGACAGTGAATGAATCAAGCTCAAGAGTGAAATCATGTGGATTGCAACTTGTGAAGTCTCGAGGATGGGGTTTTTCAAGGCTTCTGGAACTGACATTTACCACCATGTGGCCCAGATGTGAGACACAGGGCTATAGAATGCAATGTTTGCTGTTATGATTTTCAGTCTAGCTTGGGTTTGATTCTTTTTTATCAGTTCATTCCTTTTCTTTTGCAACAAAATTTTTTATCCTGTGCCATTGTATCTTTGGGCTATATAACTTTTACAGAGTCCCACAGTTAAGTTTGTGTTGAGTCTCAGAAGACATATGGACTTGAACTTGGAAAAATACTTAAACTATTGCAACACCAAGGAAGAAATCATAGTGTTTCTGGTTTTATGCAAGATAGCTGCATTTGCTACTGGGAATTATGAATTTGCTCCAATTTTTATTTGGAGATTAATTGTGATTTAAGGAGATGTATTTGCATACTAAGTTAACAAGGGGTAGGATGTGGCATTTAGGAGACAGTGTTGGTATCCATTCCAGCATTTGGTAGAACACACTTATGGGTGTGTTCAAGTGGGTCATAGAGGTATGACTTTAGTTGATAGAAGTGGTCCCTTGTCCTTTTCTCTCTGGCATCGTTCCATTGCACTATTTCTTGGCTGCCATGAAGTAAGCATCTTTTTTCCACCATGCCTTTCTACTATGATATTCCTGCCTTGGAGTCTGCTGGTCATGAAGCAAATCCTCTGACCATGAGCTAAATTAAACCTCTCTTCAGGTTATGGCTATTGGGTATTGTGTCACAGTAACGGGAAACCTGACTAATACACTATTTTGTAAGAATATACTTTGAAATTATGGTAAATGTTTTGAGTCTTTCATTCTTTCACTAATTTTAGAATTTATTGATGATTCTGTGTTATTGAAGTTGAAACCAAGAAGTATTTACAAATTCAAGTTAGACTACACAGAACTTTGTTATATTTATATTCCTATGGCCCCACCAAGTCTCATATAATCTTGGCATGGATGTGACTGAGTCTAGCGTTCATGATTGGTTTGTTGTCTAGCACTGGGATTGGCGATGCGAGTGCTGCACCCATCCAGGGGTGGAGCCAATATACAGTGTAAGGGTGGGAAGAAGGTGTGTTTTTCCTCTCTTGCTGGTTTGCCTTGCTGTTGTGGCAGCTATGAATGATGGCCCCACCATGCCACACTGCCTTGGAGCCAACTGAGTATGGACTGAAACCCACTAGAACTGTGAGAAATAAACCTTTCCTTTCCTAATTTTGGACATCAAGTATTTTGTCTCAGCAACAAGTGAAAAGTAACTAAGACAAACTTTCTTTTGCAATTTCTTTGGTTCATCACATATATATCAACATATGCCCACAGATAAATAGTTAAGTCACATGGGTTTTAATCCATTATTGCCTCAAATTGTGGGCAACCAATCTAGTGTAACTGAAACTCAATAACTAAGGTCTATGCACAAATGTGTATACAAAAACAGCATAATCTGTACTCATATATTAGAGTGAGAACAAACAATACAAAAATATGGAGAAAAAATGACATACATGGTGTACATATAGCTACAGAAATAGATTACATAGATTTAGATATAGATACAGATGTACACATACATGCATTTATTCTTGGAAACAATTCATGAGAAAAATGGTGTATATTTAAAACAATGGGCACCATTAAACACTATATGTATGTGTTAATTAAAAGTTTTGGAAAGTACTAACTTATTTTGCCAACCAGCATTAAGTGGTAATGACTGCAAATGTTTACCCCATTTCATAAACAATGAACACTTTTTGTGCTTCTTATCTGTAAAATAATGGATTTGGTTTCTTTACTAGTTCAATTTAATCAGTTATTTTTATGAACTCCAAATTTTCACATTTATTATGCAGCCATGCATCACTAAATGATGGGGCTGTATTCTGAGAAATGCACTGTGAGATGATTCCATCATAACATACATTTAAACTAAAATGACTATAATATTAGCAGGTAATATAATCTTACAGGCGATCACTGTCTGTGTGCTCTGTTATTGACTGAAATGTCCTTGGACTGCATGACAATATTTTGTTCAGTTTGGGAACTATATCCAAAGCAATATGCATGTTTCCTAAATGTTCCTTTGTCATTTAACTTTTTCCCATAGATATCAAGTAAAGGAATAAATTTCAATTTGATGATCAAGTTACTTCTTACCCTCTTTGGACCAATCAAGAATATCATTTTGAGTTATAATTTCTCTTTGTGGCAATAGAAACTCCACTTAGAAAATATTTCAGTAATGTATGGCCACATCTTCACATTTCTATAAAACATAGCAAGGTTCCCCACAACAAACAGTACTAAAGCAAAATGGTAGATTAAATGCTGTATGGCAAACAACAAATGGGATTAAATCTGAGGAGTCTATTTATATTTAGAAGCATATATTACCCTCACATTCTTAAACTAGCATTTTTTCCAATCCCCCTTTTCTAAATTGATAAGCACATTCAAATTTCAGTTTTGGAAGAAGTACATTTAAAATAGTTGTAGCCAAAAGGAATAGCTAGATATTACTATTTTTTCAAGATTCTTTGAACTTATTAATTTCTTTGACTGCTAAATTATAAGCAGAGGGACTTGATAGGTGCTAATTGTGGTTGAAATTATTTGATTTTTATATAAACTCAAAGTTACAAAGAAATTCATTTTTTTACCCATACTTTGATCATCTATTGATAACGTGCTCCTCCATTCTTATTTTTATTTGCTATAATTTTTTTTATTTTTCAGTTGACATCAGTAATACAATAATATTCAGATGGAGATACAACTTGATAATAGAGCACCTACCTAGTAGATGTGAGGCTCTGAGTTCAACTCTAAGAACTGAAAAAAAAAAATACAGTAATAGCATGAAAATGGAAATTGATAATGACACATGTACTTAGAATGCAGAATTGGAAAGGAATCTGAATAGCCTGAGCAACAGTCACCATAGAACAATAAGAAGTGTGTTCATTGGTAATTTTACATGCCTTTATATTAAATTTTCAAGTAAATTGGATGTGTTTTGACAGTATTTCCTATAAACAGATGCATAGGGATATGAGACCCAGGAAAGCTAGGGAAAAAAAATGTGTTTATCATTGGCTCATTCAGTAGGCAAATATTTATTGAAATAAGCATCCTTATTATGGAAAGACTAGTGATCAGGCCACTGAAAGAAACAGACCTTCATTGTAAGAACAGGAACAATGGCAAGTATAAAGATGTATGCAGTGTACCTATCACAATTTCATGATTGTGAGTCTAGGGAGACAGAGTTGATGGGCATTTTCCCTTACTTTTGGTTATCACAAACAAAGCTGCAAAAAAATACCTGGGCATGTGATAGGTAGCTTTCTTTCATTGTGACAAAATACCTGGAATTATTAACTTTAATTAGTAATTTCAGTCAAAGTTTTGAGGTTTCAGTCCATGGTTGCTTAGCCCCATTGTTTTTGGGCCTATAGCAAAGCAGTGTATCACAATAAAGGTCCACAGTGGGCAAAACTGCTCATCTCATGAGGACCAGGACACAGAAAGAAAGCATGAGACTAGGGTCACATAGACCCCATCACAGGCCTGCCTTCCATGACCTAGGACTAGGTCACTCCTCTCAAATGTTCCATCACCTCTTCCAATATTCAGTTGCATAAGAGACAAGTGCAGTGTTTTGTTAATACTAGATTCTACAAGGAAGTGAACAGACAGACCAAGGAGAAGTTTCAGGAATTTATCTAAATTTTGGTCAGAGAAATTCTGTCATGAACAACAACAACAAAAAAGTGTTATGAAAGTATATGCAGAAAGAAATAGAACAAAACTAATAAAATGTCTCTCAAACTTATATCTGAGGTATGGAAACACTACCTGAATTTTTAGTGGAGTCGTTTTGAAATAACCAAGTTTAATTTAGGAAATGAGTCACTGCCATTGTTTTCTAAAAAAGAAAATAGTTTTTCAAAATGAGAATGCATTAAGCAGCTAAAAAGTAAACATTATAGGCAGGCTGTGCACAGCTTGTACTTTGGTAAATTTGCAAGAATGAAATGCTACACTGTTCAGCTACTTCCAAAAATTAACGCAAATGGGGGTCAAAAAACAGCTTAGCAATTCCGCTGCATGGATGGACAATTATAAGTCAGAGGAAATGTTTAAACATTCCATCTCCTTAGGGAAATGTCTGCCTTACAATCCTCACTATCTTTAGAAGAATATGATTTTCTTTGAAAGAGAACACTTTCAAAGACTTTCAAGACTGTGAACAGGCATCAGAAGAAACCAGCTTCTTTCTATGGATATTTGCATAACTCTTATTTACATAACTCTTTACTACACAATAGGCATGGTAAGCCACAGGAAGTGAGGGTAAGGAAGAGGCAATACTGAAAAGAAACACAATTGGTGTAAGAAAGAAGATTAATTCAGGCTTATGAAAATCTATTATCTGTTGCTTCAGAGAAATATTTTTCAAATGTAAATGATTGTGTAATAATTTTTTTTTGTTTTACAACTTCCAATTTCAACCTACAGAAAATTACATATTTTGCAGGTAGACCATTTCTTAAGGTTTTTATTAGTTAATTTTTTAAAAGACAAGAAAAGTAAGCTAATTAAATGTTTTACATAAATAAAATTAAATCTAGTTGGAGCAATCTTTTCCAAGAACTGTTTCAATCGATTCTGTAAATGATTAGACATAAACAGTTACAGTTCTATGGTCAAAATTTTAGTCACTTTAAAACTCCTCACAATTTTTACTAGAATTTAGTGAGAACATAAAAGAAGTAATACTCAAACTGATCATCTCTGTGTTATTTAATAATTTCGGAAACAATAGAAGAATGGAGGAGATAATTAAAATGATATTTACTTTTCTTTGTAGTTTTAGTATCAATATTGTGTTTTTCTTCTGTAACTAAAAATAAGTAGCTACAATGATCTCTGTGGCAGTATTTATTATATACATGTTGTTTTAGGTATATACCAGATCAGAATAAAATTATATAGAATGATTACAACCATGATAAATGTGAAACAGATTTGTTACAGTATCTGATGCCATTTGTTGAATTTTTAGAAATATATTTTATCACATCCATTAGTCATAGGCATGCCAACATGAAAAAACAATACACATTAGTCTACCTTCTATGACCATTAAGAAGCTCTCATGAAGCCAGGCATGGTGGCGCACGCCTTTAATCCCAGCACTGGGGAGGCTGAGGTAGGAGGAGCGTTGTGAGTTTGAGGCTGGCTTGGGCTACAATGCGAGCGCAAGACTGGCCTGAGCTACATAGTGCAACCCTGCCTCAAAAGACCAGGGCTGGGAGTTTGACTCAGTGGCTTAAACACCTGCTCTGGCAGGTGTGAGGCTGTGAGTTCAATCCCTGGTGCCGCAAAAAAAAAAAAAAAAAAGAGAGAAAAACTCTCATGTTTTTCCCAGTCTTTATTCAGATCATCCCAAACACCTTCATTTATCTCTAGGGAACCTAATTTCTTAACTTCAAAGGGTTTTTGGTCTTCTTCACAAATTCTAATCTCTTCAGTTTCTCTTAACACATTTTAGAGCTTGTCTGTCATAGCCAGCAAAATGCATATTGAGCATCTGCCTACTGTGTAAAATGTTTTGCCTTAATATTTAATGAAAAATTTAGAATTAGAGCAAAGGACACAGCAATGTTTAAAAATAATCCTTTAATGAATTTTTTGTTTTGTTTTTCTAGAGCTCTATAGCAATTTACACACAAGAAAAACCATTTCTCCTCACTGAGCATGACATAGGTATGAGCTAGCTATTTAAAGTAGTCTGTATATCCTGTTTTTTGTGTTCCAGTACAATATTTCCTAAAGGTCTCGAAGTAGATCTCAGTGATGTTTGAGTCCACTGAAAGAAGGAATATTTTTTGTTTACTGATCAATTTATGGTTTTACCTGCTTAGCAGTCAGAATCTGGGATGACAACACTCCAGATACATACAACTATACCTCAAAAACATGACATTATGAATTGAGATAGATCTCCAAACTGAAACATATCCACATCAAATAGGTGTATTACATACCATAAATACTTGTATGCCATGGAGACATTATAAAATTTTTAAAAATTAGTAGCTTTCATGTAACTGTAAAGAAAAGTACTACCATTTACATATATATTCACATATTTACACATTCACGTTGTATATATATTTGGTGATTCAAGACATAAGTAAGTAGATTATGTAAATTTGAGGTAGAAATATCTTTCTCTTAAAATTACCTCACCAAAGCACAATGTAAACTTTGTTGCTTTTATTCTTTAAAAACATTCTCATGTTATACTCTCCAAGCAACAAAAGCAACCAAGTTGAAAGAAACACAACACATACAAACCGAAGTGCTGCAAGTGGAAGTGACTAAGGAAGAGCTTCTGCCTCAAATCACCTGAGGGTAACTGTTATGGTTGATACATTGTGTCAACCTGAGAAATTTAGATGTTAGTAACTAAGAGACTCAGCCTGGAGCCAGGGTCCTCACTTTATAAATATCCTGAACCTGTGCAAGAGGAAGGCACAAGATGCTGTGATTGCTACACCCGCCCTCGGAGGGTGGTGGTGGTGGTGGTCGTGGGGTGTGTGGCACCCACATACAGTAAAAGACAAATAAGGAAGGACTGCTTGCTGGTTCTTCAGAGGAGCTCCCGTCAGTGCCTTCAGTTTCAACTTTGTCTCCTGGCTTCCAGCACAGACTGTTAGGCTTCCGCCTGGGATTCCTCAGCCTTCTAGTGTAGACTCTTCAGCCTTCTGTCATAGATTGTTCAGCATGTCATCGCAGATCCATTGGCCTCCTGATACTGGCTTGCACAGGACACTGCGTAAACTCCAGACCTTGAGCTGGACGCTTCAGCCTCCAGGGTGCAGACACCTTCTGCACACTTCCTCATGCAACTCTGTGGCTGACCATCATAAGACAATCTTGCAAATTTCTTATACATTTGTATATCTTATATCTTGTGTTATGTGTGTTTCTCTAGTAAGTCCTGACCGATACAGTAACCAAACTACATCTCCTGTTGGTCACTAGTTGTGGCTTGTGGACATGAGGTTGAACAAAGTAATTTGTGCTGCTCGCCTACTGCTAGGAGTTGTGTATGGGTGCATCTGGACAAGTTTCCATTATTCTTTCCCATTATTCTTCCCAAATCCAGATGGCAGTGATTGGTTATGTAATAACTTGTGAAGTAGACTAAGAGAGATGGTGTTCACTGTGTAGTTACACCACACAGGTGCACTAGTTGCTGGGACAGCCATAACAGTGTACCTCAACTCGAGTGATTTAAAAAAAAGTAAGCATTTTATCACACAATTCTGGAGCTTGAACTTTGAGATCAAGGTATTCACAGAGTCATCTTCCCTCTGCAGGTACTAGGAGAGGAGCTGATTGAAGCTGTTACGATTTAGATCTAAGGTATCTCTCAAAGCCTCATGGTTTGGAAGGTGATTTGATGATGGGCATTCTATACTGTAGTCGAGTGGACTCATTCTTGAGGAGCACACTGGCTGAATGTGATTTTAGGAGTTGGAGTCTGAATGAAATAGGTGGGTCACTAGAGACATGACCTGCAAGGGCATGCCTCCCTCCCCAGCTCCTCCCTTCACTTTCTGCTTCCTGGGTACCATGAGTTGGACTGCTTTCCTCTGTCCATGCCCTTCTACAATACTGTTTCTTTGGAGCAGGCTGACTTTATAGTGAAACCATGAGTCAAAATAAACCTCTCCTCCTTTAATTTATGGGTGTTGGGTATTTTGTCTCAGAGACGGGAAAATAACTAAGACAAAAATAGTTTTCAGAGAAAAGGGGCCATTTCAGGGACTCTAACTAACCACGTAGTTCAGAAACCTTTGGAAACAGATCACAGGAGTTTGGGAAGATTTGGAGATGGCTGGCTATAGAAGCCCAGAATTCTGTTAGCCAAGTCTGATGGGAAATTCTTCTTGGAGCTCAGAAGATGAGAATGCTGATAGAAGCACAGACAATAAAGCCAAGACACAAGATGTTTCATTTGGGAACAATGATTCTTTTGACAGACTAGAGACCACATGTTATGTCTGCTGTCAGAAAATTGTCTTCATTTTGCCCATATCCTGAGATTTTGAGGGAGACAGATTAAGAGCAGTGAGTTAATTCATCTGGTGGAGGAGGTTTCAAGGCAACCCAGCATTCATGGTGTGTTGTTAGTATTTCTGGCTACTTTCAGACAGATTTATAGTGTGAAACAGAAGCAAAAACAAAGAAACCCATTTGAAAAGTTTCCAGTTTTGTTAGAAAGTAAGAGCTGCAAATCTGAAATAAAGGAGAGCATTATTGCTGATTGCTTAGCCCAAAGAACCCAAGTACTTTGCATCAAGATAATATAAACAATGCTTTGAGGACATCTCAAGAATCAGCAAGATTCCACCCTTAACAGGCTCAAAGGCACAAAACTATAAAGCTTTCTTTTGAGAGGAAAGCACCAGGGCATTTTGCTTCAGAACGGCTGCCTAAGGAACTGGATCTGCTAGATTTATTCCACAGTGCTCGCTAATGCAGGCATTCAAAAGGCTGCCATGCTATAAGGAGATTAGCTTCCTGCTCTAGCCAAAGGTAGACCTTGGTGTCATCCATGTTGCGCTCATTGTTCTGTCATAGAGAATGTAAGTTATGAGGTTTTGGAAGCTCCCACGCAGATTTCAGAGGAAGGCCTTCAAGATCAGGCAGTGTGTTCCAAAATGGGCAGGACATCAAGCTTGGGAGTGAAGGCAAAAGGGCAGTGGAGACCACAGGATGTTAGAGAAACCAGGAACATGGATTGTCGGATGAAGAAAGCCACAGACAGTGAGCAAACACACCCCAAGAAAAAGGTCATGGGGACTGCACCCAACAGTGTCATCCCTGTGAGGCAACCCAAACCCTGTGAAACACGTCTTGCCAAAATTTGCCTTGGATACTGAACGTGGAATTACAAGATTTAGTATTTCCCTTGCTGGTCTTCTGTCTTGTCTTTTTCTTATTCCTTTCTACCCCCCTACTTCTCCCTTTTGTTGTGAGAATGTTTACCCAATACCATTGTGTGTCCATAGTTTTTAATATTCTTTTTGATTTTCACAAGAGCTCATAGCTAAGAGCAGACTCCGTACTTCAACCTTTTGGCAATGCTGGCACTGATAAAATGTTGGTTTCTCTTATTAGATGGGCTAAATTCACTTTGCGTGGAGAGATGCCCATGGGTGTTTTGGGGGTTCATGTTAGAATATTGTGGTTTATACCTAAAGATTCAGCCAGAAGCCTTATGTATTTAAACAATCATAGGATCACGGGGATGCTACACTCAAGAACGAATTTATCCATTAATGAGGACAGTGGCTGAACGTGCTTTTAACAAGTAAAGTCTGGTAAAAACTGTGTGTCACTAGGGGCATGACCTCAAAGTATAAATATCCTTCCTTTGCTTCTCACTTCACTCTGTCTGAGCAGCAATTCCCTGACCAAGCCCTTCTACCATATCACCTGTGCCTCATAGCCAGTTGTTGATGGCCTGAAGCTATGAGCTAAAATACACTTCCCATCCCTTAAACTGTGGGTGTTGCATACTTTGTCTCAGCAATGGAAAAGTGATTAAGTCACAGGTATCTCTCCTAACTTTTGGTAGCTTCTTAGTTTATGGTAGTGTAACTCCAGTCTTCATGTGATATTCTCCTTGTTTGTGTGTGTCTATGTTGAATTTTCTACCTTTTTTTTTTTTTTTTTTTTTTTTTTGAGAGTGCAGTAGTGCAGGCTAGGTTGAACTCACTATGTAGCTCAGTCTGGACTTGAACTCATGGCGATCCTCCTGCCTCAGCCTCCCAAGTACTGTGATTATAAGTGTGTGCCACCACACCTGGCCGAAATTTCTAATTCTTATAAGAACGCTAGACATATGGGAACCCACATACTTCAGTACAACCTCATTTTGAGTAACTACATCTGCAATGACTGCATTTCCAAACAAGATCACATTCTAATGTGTCAGTTGCTAAGACTTAAATGAATGAGTCTTTGGAGGACATAATTCAACCCACAACAAATTATAAATACTTTTTTACAAAGAAAAATTATAGACAGATGAAAATTAGTATTTCCTCATTTTCAGGCATTAAAATAGTGCTTGTCTTGTGTAATTCATGCATCAATTAAATTATATCACTATCTATGCAAGGCAAGTAAAATTAAAGCCTTTTTCTTGGCTATAACAATGCTCTTTTCCTTAAAAGCAAAACTTATTTTTAAACTGATATATAGAAACCTAAAAATTGTACTTAAAGGAGTACAATATGATGTTTCAATATGTGTATATGTTGCAAAACGCTTAAATCTATTTCCCCAAACATGGATCATTTCCTTATGATGAAAACATTCAAAATCCTGTTTTCTAACTTTTCAGAACACAGTTATACTTCAGTATTCATCAGTAATTCATTCTGGAACTTGTAAGGAGTGCTGAGACTCATGAGTATTGAATGAATTTTTCCCCAAGAGAAGCAATGTAATTATAAATAGTTCATGAAAGCTACCTAAAACTTTGCATTTTACTGAGCTATTGTGAGCCGTTCCAAGACTAATGTAAGCATTTTGGGCTTAGTGGTGTGATTCTTAACGTATAAATGTCCTTCCTTGTCCCTTCACTTTTTGAGACCCATGATTATCAATTAAAGCACACAAAAATACAAGGTAGTAACAAGGAATATGTGGGGGTCCTGTCCTATTTGCATGCTACTCTTAGACTTAAGCAAGCACAGAGCACTGAGACAATTTTTTCTCATCAGAATGTGATTGGTTTTACTAATTCAGAAATCAGTAAGTAACAAGGTATGACTGTATACAGTTCATTGTTGTTGTTTGTGTTTACCCTATTATACAATAACACATGGAACTTTTTTTTCTTTCCAAGTGTAGTTTAATATGCATAATGACATTTTCACATCCCTCCCCAGCCTCTGCTAACAACCATTCTACTCTCAGTTCTATGAAATGAACTTTTTTAGAATTCACATATGAGTGAAATCTTGAAGTGTTTGTGTTTCTGTATCTGGCTTACTTAAATTGACATAATGCTCTCAGACATATCCAAATTTTTGCAAATGATAAGATTTTGTTCTTTTCTGTGGATGAACAGTATTCCAGTGTGTATATAGACCATCTTGTCTTTATCCATTCATCAGTTGATGAACACTTAATTTGTTTTTATTTCTTAGTTATTTGTATAGTGTTGAAATATTAGGAAATGCAGATAAGTATTCGGCACAGTGCTTTTATTTCTTTTGGATTTATACTCTGTAGTAAGATTAGAAGAACTTATGGTGGTTCCATTTTTAACTTTTTGAGGAACTTCTATACAGTTTTCCTTAGTGGCTTCACTCATTTATATTTCCACAAGTATCATGCGAGGAGTCTCTTTTCTCCACATACTCACCAGCACTTGTTGTCTTTAGACTTGATATTATCCATTCTTACTGGTTGAAATGGCATCTCAAGTTAATTCATGGCAGATGTATAATTTGCAAATTCAGTCTCCTGTTCTTTACTCTAATTTTTGTTTCTTATACTGTGCAGAAATTTTGAGTCTGATGTGATTTTCCTATTTCTGCTTTATTCCCTGCACTTTTGGTGTCATCTCCTAAAGCTCCTTGCACATTTAAACTTCCTGATGCATTTTCTCTATATATACTTCTAGTAATTTCATAGTATCAGCTCTTACATTTATGTGTTTAGTCCATTTTGAGTTGATTTTTGTAACTGGGAAGAAAAAAAGCTTTTTTCTTTCAAACAGTGATGATGTATAAGAATTATTTCCAAAGCTACTTTTAATATGATTGTCAAAATTCCAAAAACAATGCTTTTTGTACTAAGAAATTTTAACAAGAAAATATGCTTTTATTTATGATTGATTGAACATCCGTCAACTAAATTTTTTTTACTCAGTTTTTTTATGACACAAAGAGAGGCTATAATACTGGGTGAATGCTATTGCTTTTATAACAAATGATATAATTAACTCATTTTCACTTTATCTGATGATTTCCTAACAGCTTTTGTGTGATAGATCTCTGTGAAACAACCTTTATCAGGAAAAAAAAAGCCCTTCGTTATATAAAATATTTTCATAAACAACTGTACACAGACTTTAAAGTTTACATCTGTGATGTGTGTTTTACACCCATCAACATTAAAGGAAATATAAAGGTGCACTGGTTTTCAATTTCATTGTACTGGCACATTTCTTCCTGTGTTTAGAAGATTTCTTCCTGTGTTTAAAAACTAGGAAGAAAATCACCACTTCTGTAGATTAAAACCTTCTCAAATGTGTGTGTGTGTGTGTGTGTGTGTATGTATGTATATATATATAAATACAATATATTTTTTGCAATAGTCTCAAATCATTTTATATCAAATCTTTATGAATTCCTAGCAGTATGAAACATAGCAAGCACTGTGAAAAATTAAAATAAGATTTGGTATCTACTTTTCAAGAGGAAATAATCTGGTTAAAGATACTGAAATATAAAGAAGGGAAGGGAGGGGAATGGGAAAAAAAGAATTACAATGTATTATGTATAGGCACAAATTCTCTATGATAAATATGATGAATATGTACAAAAATAAGTACTAATAAAAAATAAAGTGAAAATATATCTAAAAGATGAGGCATAAATATAGAATTAATTCTAAAATAAATTTTAATTATAATTAAAATAATAAATGTAATGGAATATTTAACACTGAAAAGGTGTTTCTTTTATGCTAAGCACTGATTTAAATGCTGTTCTCCCCTGCCTAGCTCTAGTCTCTTATTTGATCTTAACAATATTGTTATGTAGATAGTCTTCTTAACCCAGATTAGGAAAAAAAAAAAAAAAAAGCAAAGACACATTCTGTAAATTAGTTACTGGGGCTGTGTAGTTACTAAGAGTTGTGGTTATAACTCCAACCCAGTTGGTCTGTCTTTGCAGAATCTTCATTTTTTCTTTTCCTTTGTGACCACTACTCTGTATTGTTTCCCTACTCTTAATCTCAGGCATAAAATGACAGTTTAGGGTATTTATAATCTGTACTTTAATCTGAAATTCATTAAATAATACAATGAAAAACGCAAAAAAAGATAAGGAGGAAAAAGTCTAGTCACTCATCAAAAAAAAAACTATGAAAAATATACCTCAAATTTTGTGAATTTTGGATGAAAATGATTTGGAGAAAATATCAACTGCTGTAGGCATGGGCTAGAGAAGGCATTGCTAAGATTTCGCTTAACAAATTCTTCATCAAAAATTACTTGAGAGATTTCATCCAAAGTATGAAAAGTTGCCCAAGGAATGTTTGTTTCTTGAAATAAAGAATCAAAAAGAATGGTTGAATCATGTGAGAAGAAAAGGACATCATTGAAAGACCAATGCCTTCCGCACAACAGCAGAGGAACAGAGCTAAAGGAGAAATGCCTGTCTGTGTTTCCTACAATACAGCTTCCTGAACTGCAGAAAAGCCTGTGGGCGCTCTGGGAAAAGGGTGAGAGAAGAACCCATCACTTGGGAAATTGCTATTCAGCATCACATAAGCAAAAGTACCATGAGCAGAAGCTGCCACAGGGAGATTCACTCACTGATTCTTTGTTCCTGAAAGAGAAAGTGCCAATAATTATGGAAAATTTGTTTAGAATTTAGTTTATTCCAAATTTATAATTAGAAACTGCTTATTACCCTGGCTTTCTTCCACACACTATTTCAGAAATGAGTAACAAGCATCATGGATCCCATGCCAAAGTACATTTTTTTAGATAAAGAGAAGAATATAGCAAGAAAGAGATGATCCACACCATCTTGATCAACTTGCATAAAACAAGGAAAACAATCCTTCATTTGTGCTTTTAAATTACCATAACCATGCCAACAAAACTGAGACCCAAAAGGAGTAATTCTTTACAGAGTACAAATCAAACGATACTCTTGAAAACAAGTAGTTATTAGAAATATGCCTTGAATGACCCACAAATTCTGCTTAACTGATCAGAGTAAATTCTACCATCCCTCGCGTCCAGCAAGGTCAGAAGCTGCAGGTTCCCTGTATATCCATTTTCATTAAGACTTTCATTTCAACCAAATGTTTCTGTCCTTTAATCTGACCTGTTTCCCTAATGCTTCCTTTCTTTTATTAGTCCTCAGGTACATCATATCTGAGCTATTAAAGTTCTCTACATGCACAATCACTTACTTGAACTTTCTCCAAGTCTTCTCCTCTAAACTGAAATGGTTTTTCCCAAGGGCATCACTTTCTCCTGTCAAACGGAAGGCTGTTTGTCTCACTTCCCAAGTGTGTCAGGCTCCCTATGCATCTGAATCACCAACTCCAGCCGCAGGAAGATGCATCAAGACAAAATGAAAACACATAAAATGCACTGATAAATACAGAGTAGATAAACTAAACTTAAACAATTATAAACTTATTTAGAAGATACTATCAGGAAATATTTTTCCTGGTTTTTGCTTCTTTTTAAAAACATCTGACCCCAAAATAGATGAAAGCATGGATAAATTCCTCCTTATAGTCGTTGATAACCTAATTTAACTTGCACCGATTAACAGTTCAAAGTCTCCAGTTGTAGTCAAATAAAACTTTAGAAAACTTCAATAATTTAAATAAATGAATTAATTTGTTAAATTGGCCATTCAAGACAGTGACTTGAGAACGAAT
This sequence comes from Dasyprocta punctata, assembly GCA_004363535.1. Lineage (NCBI taxonomy): Eukaryota > Metazoa > Chordata > Mammalia > Rodentia > Dasyproctidae > Dasyprocta > Dasyprocta punctata. Next base: position 8,779 of record RJWM01020782.1, on the reverse strand, counting down.
CCCTTCCCAATATGACTTACTCCAAAAGTTTATTCTGACCTTTTAGTTCTTTTTTCTCTTCTTGTCCTAGATGAGCTCACCTATTCCCATAATTTAAATGTCATTTTCGTGCTGATAACTCAAAGACTCATATAGTAAACCTAAGTTATTCCTCTATAATGTAAACTCATATAACCAATTAACTATTTAAATTCTCTCTACATCTTCTACGCATACATCCAAATCAAAAGTTTTATTTTCTTCCTTACCATTATTCATAGGGAACCAAGGGCTTCATGCAGTCATCTCTGAATAAATCATATAACTATTCCTCTGACTACCTTACAAAAATCAAGGTTCACACATGATTCCTCTTATTCTTTCGACTACCTAAATGCAATCCATGGAAAGTCTTCTGGGTTCTATCTCAAACACACCTCAAATCTCTGTGTGTACCCACCCAGCTCCTCTTCTACACCTTCCCCTAAGTTACCATTAGCTCTCACTTACATTACTGTATTTGCTTGCTAGTTATGCTAAGTCTGCTTTCTTTATCTCAACAGCTGCAGTCTACTTCCCCATTAGCAAATCAATTGCTATTTTCCTGCTTTCAGGCCTCTAGAAACTTCTCAATGAATTCAAAATTAAATCCATTCTCCTTACTGACCTGAGTGCCCTAAATCAGGCATTAGCACATTTTTTTCTACATAGATCCCAATTTAATTTAGCCTTTACAGAAAGTCCCTACATTTATGTCATTGATTAAAAAAAAAAGCAGACACAGGTGGTATATAAACAAATAGATACAGGAGCGATAGAAACTCCCAATCTGTTAGATGTCAGATGTACCAAGTTCATATCCCCTGAAATTGAAAGATGAATTCCAAAGGACCATGGAGGAAAGGTTCATTGAGAGATGACTCCTGAAAGACAAGAGGGATTCTGTGTGGGTTGTGGGTTGCCACTGAAGCCTTTTGTCAGGGGTAATTTATACAGCAAAGTCACAATGTGGGTACAATGTAGGTAAAACTATAATCAGTCTATAGGATTCCAAGTGTAGCTGCATAGCTAATATTGAACCAACAGGGAAGTGGGTCATGTGCATGGTATTTTGGAGAAGAGATGGGTCTGTATACTCTGGTCACCCACCTGGTCACCCTATTCCTAAAAAACTGGACTTCCTGGAGCAGGTGATGATAATTATAGCATAATTCTGAGTTGCTGCTTATCCTTTAGGAGGCATGTAGAACTGACCATTGTTATTTTTATCTTGAAGCTTGATCTTCTTTAGATGTACCTTTGATTCTGATGTCTTTAGTTTTCACTGACTTACTTGAGATCCTACTGCATCTCTGACTGTACCTTAATTTCTATCTGACTTAGCTGCCTATAATAAAATATCCATGCTTGGGTTGCAATACAATTTTATTTACAAACATTAAAATTTAAATTTCATATAGTTTTCAAATTTCACAAAACATTATTCTTTTCATGTTTTATAACTATTTAAACATATAAATTTATTCTTACTCCATAGCCAAATAATATAAGGTGGTATCTTTGACCTATGTATAGGTCAGCTAATTCTACATAAAGAATGACATCAAATGAAATTTCTGCCATATCCTTCTACCTCTGTTACTCTGGACAGAATGCTTCAATTCTGCTAACTTCCCTTCTATTTCTAAAATATCCAAGTATTTTCTGACTCTGGCCTTGTGTATTCATTTTTCTCTTGACCTAGAATATGACTAACTTTGTCATGTAAATAACTTCCTATTTATTTTTTATTCCTCCACAAAATACAATCTCTTCATAATTTTGTTTTTTACCTTCCTTATGTAAAATGGCACATTTACATTATCCTTAGGGTGCTTTTAATATCACTTATCTCACTAAGAAATTATCTGCACAATATTAACATACTCAGTGAAAGGATGGCTGAAATAAAATATTTCTCTCCTTTTCCTACTTGAGCTCACCAGTTCTTATGAATTTAAATGCCATTTTCATATCCATGTCGATGACTCAAAGATATCACACACACATATAAAACAATGTGATCATGGAAACTTCAGAAAAAAACAGAAAATAACACACCTGCTGGGCATTGTGGCACACGCCTTTAATCTTTAAGCACTCGGGAGGCTGAGGCAGGAGTATCGTTGTGAGTTCGAGACCAGCCTGGGCTTCAAAGTGAGTTCAAGGCCAGTCTGAACTGCATAGTGAGACTCTGTCTCAAAAAATAGGGCTGGGGATTTAGCCCAGTGGCCTAAGCGTCTGCCTGGCAGGTGCGAAGTTGTGAGTTCTATTTCCGGTACCGAAAAAAGAAAAAAGAAAAAAAAAGAAAAGAAAATAACACACTTTATTAAATACAAATACTATGAAATAATTTATTAAATAATACATAATTTATTATAATATATAATTTATATAATTATATATAATATATATGTCACTTTCTGCAACAAAAATAATACCTGACACTTAAAACTATTTTTTAACTAGCACGTTTGTATTACATAATTAATGCATTCATCCTAGGCAACTGGTATATGTATGTGTGGCATCTTAATCTCCTCTATTGCCCTTCCTTCCCTTCTCCATTAGTCCATCTCTAGATCCCCTTCCCATTTGCAAGATGTTTATCTCCTTGTATCCTATAATTCGTCTTTTACTTTGCTGTTTAAACTAAGCATCGTAATACATTCTCAAGGTGCATCACCGTTTTCCTACAAATCACTCACCATTATCCTTCCTTGTGGCTGAGAAGTACTGCCTTGATGACATCCACAACCTAAAGAGGGAGAGGTTTATTTTGACTCACAGATTCTGAGGGTTCAGTCTATGTACTGCCAGCTGGCTCCAAGGCAGAAACGCTGTGGTAGAAGAGTCGAAGATGCAAAAGCTACTCCACTCCTGGCAGCTAGAAGCAGAGAGAGAGAAAGAAGATGGGACAGAAATGCACTCTTTCAGACCATAACCCAGGAGCCCACCTCTTCTGCTTGATCCCCGCCTCCTCATAACTTTTTCTCCTAGGAGCTTATGGATAGATTAATCCACTGATGAGTATGGGGCCCCCAAGACCTGACCACCTTCTAAAAGTCATACCTCTGAACACATGAAATTCTGTGGAATATTTTTTATCTAAACTATGATAATTTGTATCAAGAAAGTTAATAAATTTCAAAACAAAACAAAGGAATTTATAAGCATCCAGATAAAAGAAACTGTCACATATGCAAGCAAAAGTAACGAAGTTATAGATTGGTTTCATAATAGGTTGCAACTTTCCAGATTAGAAAAATGTGTACCAGCCTTAAATTCTGACAGAAAAAGAGTGGCAGTGTGAGACACCAAATGTCCATTCTCCAGCAAAACAACCATAACTGACATATAGAAGTGAAGCCACTCAACAAGTTTCCTAAGGTCAAGGTTAATAAAGAAACATTTATACAAGTAAATGTAGCAAATACCGTAAGAACTGGAAGAGTGTAAGAGTCTATGGAATGTGGTCAATGACCTACTCGACCCCTGCTCCCCTCTCCTTCCCCAAGTGGAAGCGGATAAGAAGGTGAAGCTTCATATTGTTCCAGCATACCTTCAAGGGCTCTCGGGTCTCTCTGGGCAGGGTGAATTGTTAGCATTTCTCATCATCCATATTCTACACTGCAAAGGAAAAGTCCAGGTGAAAACAATTGAGTGTATGGAAACTCTCCCCCAACATTCACCCCCACTTAGAGACTAGAGACTGCATTCCAAGAATATTGAAGCTTCAGTCATCCTCACTGAAACTTGTTCATAAAACCCAGGTTCAGGACCAGGAATGTGGCTGAGTGGTAAAGTGCCTTCCTGGCAAGCGTGACATCCTGAGTTCAATTCCTGGTACAAAAACAAAACAAAACAAAACAACCGAAGTTCAATTCTAGAAAAGAAAAATTAAAAATATCAGAGACTACCACCTGAACCTAATGGTGAATTCATGGAGCAAGAGAGCCATTCCCAGACAAACCGGTGGGCATTGTGCTTGCCCTAGCTCCTTAGAAGGGCAAAAATACCTATCAATTAGTATGGTGCACTGAAAATACTATTCATTCTTTAATATACATTGCTATAAATTTAAAAATCATATGTATTTATATATCCTCCATCATATTTCTAAGGCTATATAACCAAGAAAATGTATTTGAGTTTTCCGCAGTCTTATGTGTAGAAAGATCGTTTCAGTTAAAACAATTACGCATTGTTCTTTATCATGTTAAACATTGTAGATATATCTGACATTCAAATGTGCTTTATAAAAATCCATTCCTATGGATAAAACAAATATCAGATGTCACATCAGGAAGGTACAAAGATTAGGTGTCTCGAGTTATAATAGACTTGGTCAGTTTTAGAGATGGCAGAAACTTTCAGTTACAGGGTTAGTCACAGGGAGGGTTTTCCTACAGCCAGGTGTTTATTTCCAATGAGGAAACATCTATCTACTTTTTATTATCTCCCTTGGGCAAAATGATTAACTCTGACACAGTAGGCAGATACATCACTTTGAAAAGCAATGTTAGCTTGCTACAGGGATCAAGTCCAGACTGAATCTTTTTGACAAAAACATTTTTCCCATTTCCATCTGAAAGAGAAAGACAGCTTACTGATATTCCCGGTAAGTTTAAAACCCCATGTGTTCACTGTGCTGCTACAGCTGGGTAACCTCAGCACCAGCTGTGTAGAAATGAAAACAGATACTGTCACTGTTCAATGAACAGAATTCAAGGTTGCTCTCCTAGGTCTCTCAGTATTACTCTTGATGAATCGTGTTATATGTTAATTGAGTCTGGTTATGACAGTTGCAATAGTAGTCTGACCCTTGCATGCATCACTCTTGGGGTCTATAAAATGTGGAAAAATTTTAGCTAGTTTTTAAATTGTCTGTTCCACTTGTAGATACCCATGTAGAATCCTGTCCTCTGATAAAACTCACTAGAATGAAACTAGGGAAAGAGACTGTAGTACCCAGACTGTCTTCATTCCTACTTACCTGAATTTACTGATAATAAATATGATGAAACATTTACTATTATTGTCTGGGTACAGTGTCAATGATTATATGTTGCTGAATCCAGACCTGAATTGAATGCTACATTTGCAATTCCTGTCAATAGTTTACTGAATATCTCATAACAGAAAAGGTATATGGCATACACTATGGCCTCCCATTCAATCCTGGCAATTAGTTACATCAGATATTGCATTCTTTGGGAAGATATTGATGGTGTTGATTGTTGTGACACATTTTTAGATTATGGTGTTTCATTCAAATCAGATGATTCTACACATATCACTGTGAGCCTTGAAACTTATGGTGACTATGCTTTTAGTTTTTCAGGTTTGATTTTGTGTGTGTGCATGTGTGTGTATTCACGCGTGTCTTAAGCACAAACAAACGCTAATCAGTAAGCTGATTATCAAGGTGCTATAGTAGCACTCTGGTCAAAATAAGTTCTTAGAACTTTAAACCTACTTAAAAGAATGAGTAATTGTTAATAAATAACAGATTTTCCAAAATTTAATAGGTATACTCATTAACTTAATTCTGATTCAGTCAGCCAGATAGAATCACTTCTTAAATAAACATGGTCCTGGAGCATAAGGCAATAGTCAGTCAGTTAAATAGGCCCTGCTCACCAGTGCCACCCTAATAGCTTACACAATACAGAGTGGGAAAATAAATGGGTATTTGAAAGTTTTACGAAATGTTTTGCTACTTGATTTAAAAGGTGATCTAATATGGTTGTGTTTTTAGCTTTATTACTCTCTATAGAATCTAGTTTTCAATTATTCTGCTTTTCATAACTCCTCTGCACCATAATCTTACTTCGTATGTACAAAGGAACAGAGGCAGTTTACTCTGAAATCGGTGGAAGAAAATCCTCCTCTCTTCATCCTTTTCCAAAGGAAAAAGCATACAAGGTACTTGACTGAGCCCCAGGTCTTTTCTTTCCATTACATTTCGCCTTAGTCTTATTTATGAGTTCCCAGGCTTTAACTTTCTTTTTCATTTCAAAACAAATTCTGCTTTTTTATTTATCTTGAAGTTTAAAATAATGCAAACACTAACAATTTCTGTAGATTGCAAATGGGCCCTTTTGATTGGGAGCTGATCTTTTCAGTTAGAAGATTTTAAATTTGAGTGAATTCTGACAAAGTTTCAAAGTTTGTTATAAAAGTTTCCACTGGAGGAACTCCCACATGGATATTAGAATAATGATGAAAATAAGGTCATCACACTAATATTTGTGGGAGTCAAAGGTAATAACTTTTATTATGCACTTTGAATGGTGATAGGACATAGATAGATGTTAGCTAGTATCATTATTAGGAGGCTTCAACAAGTATTATTTTTTCCTAGGCATATACACAAAAAATACACATGAACCAGCCCAAGGCCTGTTCTTTTCAAAAATATAAAGAAATTGAACATATGATGAGACATATTTAATATTGCCTCTGATATATCTGGATTCATAAAATGAGAAAATAGTCCTTTAAGAAACAACTTTTAGTTACCACAATGAATGCTGGCCAAGATGTGGAATACACCTATTAAATTTTGGAGAGTGGTCAATATGCAGAATTAATTAAACTTTGAAATATATTTTGGAAAATGTGTTACTTATTAGCATTTACTCATTCTATTAACTAGGCCAATTATTGTTTTCTTACCCTGTGTTTGATATTCTTTTTGAAATTATGTTTGAAACTAATAACCCAGTTTTAAAAGGCAGTCTTTCTGTTTTGCTTTGATTTATTTTCTAGTCATAAAATGACCAAGAGCACTTAATTTTAAGTAGTTGTTTAAGCAGCTAGAATAGTGGGATCCAGAGGTAAAATGAGAAGGTAATATAAATATAAACTGGGTTGACATATAATTTAGTTCATGAATTGGTAGCAGCAGTAAGGGATAATTTAAACTTCCCAAAGCAAATAATAATTGAGAAAGAGAAGTATACTGGAACTTCAACAGTTCCTGTTTGTATAAAGAAAAAGAGTATCCAGAGAGGTTACCGTTAAAGTTTGTGGATGCAGAGTTTTAGAAGTCAAGGAGAGGGTTCGTTTTACGGGAAAGTGATGAAATGCATGAGATGTTGAGAAGTAAAATACCCAAAATTAAAAGTACAGCATTGAAAGTTTTTGCTGATAATAATAATAATAATAATAATGAAATAGTAGGGGGTAATCTAGTTTAGGGTTAATGAGTGTGTTGGAGTAAGCACAAAACCTATAAATATAGAATTTTTAAAATAAAAACTGATAGAAAAATAAGAATAGACTGAGGCAAAGCTTTCAATTTAAGGTGGTACTGACATGAATATATTTAATGGCTAATAAAATTTAGGAGACAGGTAGTTAATGAATTTAGGACACAGGTAGTAAAAATTTCTAAGAATTAAGGAAATGAGATCTAAGATAAGAAGAATAGTGTTAGATTTTTATAAGGAAGTGGGATAAGAAATTATCCAGATAGTAGTAGATTTAGAAATTCGGTGGTAGCAAATTGATAAAGTGCTTGTCTGAGAGTTTCTACTTCTCTCTCTTAGTTACAAGCACAGTCACAAGTTGAACAGGCCATCTAGGGGCCTCTCGATGATCAGACCTTAGGAAAAAGATTGAACATAAACGTAGAATGAAGAGAACATCCCAGCAGCAATCCTTCTGAAAAAGGTGTGAAAATCAATGGTTCAGCTGAAGTCAAATCAGTAAAGGTTAAAGTGTGGGGAGAAAACAAAAAGTGAATGCTGCAGACATCAGTGGAGGTCAAATTGTTCACTATCTGCAAATCTTTGGAATCTAGACATGACCCTGACACCAAAAGGAGCCATTAGTGAATGTTAAAGAGGAAGATTATGGGAAAATTGCACTAATTGTCACACAAACACAAAGTATTTATTAGAGATGCGCTTGTTCAAATAAGTATAAGACTTTTTAAAATTTATTTATTTATTTATTTTTGTACTTGAAGTCAAACTCAGGACCTTGGGCTGGGGATATATCTCAGTGCCACAGTACCTGCCTGGCAAGTGTGAGGTCCTAAATTTGATTCCTGGTAAAAAAAAGAGAACAAGAAAAAAAAGAATTAAAGAATTTAGGACCCAGGGCTTGCCAGGCAGGTGCTGAGGCACTGAGCTATATCTCTGGCCCTAAGTACATGACTTTTAAATATCTCACTTTCCACTTGTCTGCATAATCTTAAAAACAAATTATTTTGATTACTCATTCTAACTTTTACCATAAGTTACAGTTGAACCTCCTATCTATTGGTTTACACTTGACTGCAAACAGTAAGATTCTACTGAATATGTCTTGAAGGCCTGAAAAGTATCTAGAAATTATAATCAATCCTCTGAGTTGGGTAAGAAATGTATGAATCTCTGAATTAAATTTCTTCTCCTCTTCCCTTGCCCTTTCCTTTCCCTTTCCTTCTCCCCCTCCCTCTTCCCCTTCTCCCTCCCTAACTCCTCCCTTTTCCTCCCCCTTTTTCTTCTTCCTCTTCCTCCTCCTCCTTCTTCTTGTTCTTGTTCTCGTTCTTCTTCTTCCTTTTCCCATTCTGAGACAGTCTCACTAAATTGCACTGGCTGAGCTCAAGCCTACGATTTTTCTGTTTCAGCCTGTCAAATGCTGTGATTACAGTAGGTACTACCACAGCTAAGGATAATACATGATTTTTTAAATTTTAATTTAAAAAAATTTATAGTATATTGTTTGACTTTGTGATGAGGTTTCATTCAAAGATACAAAAAAGAAA